>PVJA010001956.1:0-115325 GCA_004027025.1 Myocastor coypus | reverse complement strand
AAAAAAAAAAAAAAAAAAAAAAAAAAAAAAAAAAAAACTTCAGGGCCAGGGAGATTACTCAGTGTAATAAGTGCTTCCCTGGCAAGTACAAAGTCCTGAGTTTGATCCCTGATACCACCAACCCCACCCTCAAGAAAAACAAACAAACAAACAAACCTTTTAATGAGACAGTTTTAAACCTGTATGATGACCAAAAATATTTCTAGGTGACCAAAGAAAGGAGCTGGTGATGCATCTCAGTGGTACATTGCTTGCTTGGCTTATGTGAAACCGTGAATTAAATCCTTGGCATCACATACACACACACACACACACACACACACACACACACACACACACACACACACAAAAAAAAAGTCAACAAAAAGAGATGTAACCGTTGTTGATCAAAGTCTAGAATGTTTCAGATAAACAAGAGAAATAAGTACAAGGGAAACACTGCTTGATAATAACACATAATAAATATACTATCAACTGTATATGCAATATATTGAAGTATAATTGATTGACAAAGGTATAGTACATTAGCTAATTATGCTGAGAAGTGGGCCAAATATGATGGCATGGTAAAAAGGTACAAACTTTCATTTTTAGAATGAATATGTTTAGAGGCTCTAGTGTACATCTTGGTGCTAAGAGTTAATTTTGTATTACATGTTTGAATTTTACTTTTGATGCTGGAGGTTGAGTCCATGTCATACACATGGGAGGCAACTGTTCTGCAAATGAGCACTCATAGTTGAGTTTTATTGAGTAGGTTTTTAAGTTTTCACCACAAAAATACAGTAAAAATGTCAGATGCTGTATATGTTAATTACTTTGATTCATTCAATTCATTACATATCATTATCATAACACTTTCTATAGTCTAAATATATACAATGTTGCCAATATTAACTCACTAAAGCTGAATTAAAGGAGACTTACGAAGGCTGGCCAAATAGCTCAGTGGATTAAAGCACCTGTAAGCATGCACAGAAGCCAGGGGTTCGATCCTTCGTCCTGTTGTGCCAGCGTTGCCCCTTGGAGCACACTGAGATGGCAATTGAGACTGGGTGGGGTGGCACAGTCCTGTAATCCCAGCTCTTGGAAGGGTATAAACAGGTGGATTACTACAAATTTGGTCTAGTAGTGAGACCCTTAACACCCTGTAGATCCTTCCCTAAAATACTGAAAAAAAAAAAAAAAAAGAAGAATAAAAGAGTTATGCTTTAGGTGTGGCTGTGTGGCTTTTGCTGTTCTAGCTCTCATTCAGATAGGAGCTGCATACATCAGAGCCACTGGAAATAAAGAGAAAGTGAGCAGAGAACAAAGGAAATTCATATTTAAAGAAACAAATAGAACTAGTATAATATCCTTTTCTTACATTTGATCCTTTGAAATTAACATGAATTACAACATACAGGTAATTACAATTCCAATCAGTTTTAAAAATACTGTGGAGTTCAAGAATCAGAACATGCCATACACATCGACTAAAAACAGAGAGGCTAAAACTTAGAAAGATGAAAGCCAAAATAGAAAGGCTTACACTGTTTATATATTCTTCCTAAGTCTGCAGTTGAAACCTGAACAGTACACACTCCAGCAAGTTATAGTCAACAGCTTTAAAAACTGTAATCAGATCATTTCTTGAAAAATTAGAAATATAACTTAAACTCTGTCAGTGAGACTAATTCATAGGATTTCAGAGTAAGATGTAAGAAAGTTTTGAAATCTCCCCTAATACTCAGGTAATGCTATTTATTCCCCTCCTTATAGCCACTGTAGCCACAATCTTGTAATAATTATTGAACACCACAAAAGATACGTGTTATTCTTTATAGTAAGTTGAATCATGGCTCTTTGTTTTCATAACTTTTTGTTTCTTGCAGATCAAGGCTTTTCATAGACTAAAATTTTCACCTGCTTTTTCCTTTCATAAAATGTTATGAACATAGGCTGCTACAGGAAGAAATTACTTATGGAAGTCTTTATACTGATTCACAGCATTGTTTTCCTCTCCATTACAGAAAAACAAACAAACAAACTAGAATTATATGCTATCTATGGGCTAATTACACATGTGTAGACATGATTTTAAACAAATCTCTGGAGTAGTTTTGCAGAGGTAGTGTATACTCTCTGTTGGCAGTCCTTGTTCTTATGGCACTTTCTATGAGTCCTTCAAAGAAGAAATCACAGGGACACAGACATTTATGTAGAAAAATATCTTAGAGCAAGAAGCACTCTACTTTCATATAGACAAATAAAAGAAAAAAATATTTTTCAGTAGAAACATGAAGATTAATAAATAAAAGAACTAAGAAAGAATTTCTAGAGTGGTGAGCTTGATGGATGCATGTTTCTTTAGATACTCCATCCTGTGTTTGAAACAAGACTGGCTGCATTGATCTGTACAGGTCGCTTTAAAAAGTGGCTTTCCAGATCTCTAAGTCACATAGAGATAACAGCAGACCTGCTGAATTAGTCATCTTTCCTGCATTGGAACAAATTAAGGATAAAAGTACAGAAGCTTATTTTGCCTCACAGTTTTAGCAGATTCTTTCTATGTTTGATCAGCTCCAAAAAAATACTTCATGGAGGAGGGTATATGGTGTATACACTTTTAGTAAATTATGGCTGGGAAGATCAAACAGAAGTGACCAGGACCATACAGCAGGCTTTCCTGATCCCTGCATACACCAATAACTGTGCTTTACTGGTCTGCCAGGTATTTCTTAATCCAAGGAAGTTCATCGATCTAGTTAACTGTCATATTTAATGTACCAAAGTGTGAATACTCAAATATCCCTTTTTATGATTTTTTTATTGTTTCCATACATGAAAACTAGTGTGAAAAACTACATGAAATTGTACATGTAGAGAAAAATTCTGTATTTGGTATTTTATGAGGCACTGGGGCTGGCAGCATTGCTCAGTGACCTAAAGCACCTCCTTAGGAATGCTTAGGCAGCGGCAGGGACCATGGTTCAATCTTCAGCACCACATGGTGTGCCAACCTTGCCTCCAGGGTAGGTTAAGCTGGCCATAATATAAATAAATAAATAAATAAATAAATAAATAAATAAATAAAGTCACAGGCAACTTTTTCTTAGCTGTCAACCTAACCAGAATAAATATGAAAGATGAAGATTTAGTTAAAATAATTGTTTCAATGAGTATTTGGACCATAAAATATTTATAATATTGCCTCTTTTTCCTGGTAAAATGTGGATGCTTTGGATAGCATAGAAAATTTATCCAATATTTCATTGATATATTCTTCTATATAACACAGAAGAAAGTGATCCTTCCAGTTTAAAAGAAAATGTGTCACAAACTCTAAATAATTCAGAATTCTTATGTAAAATGGATCATCAATGTGCTTATACTAGAAAGTAAGCAAGTCTAAATGCAAGAGAGCTCTGAAATGTAAATTGAAGCAGACCTACTTCGCTGAATATGGAACTAAGGAAACGTGAAAAAAATCTAAGGAGATGAAGAAATAAAAATAGCTATGACAAATACTCTAAAAAGTTCAGTAAATATTTCAATTATTCATCTTAGGTTTTCATTTTATTTGTGGAAGTGGAGAGATATTGAATGCAACACATTCCAAAACGTGTGAGCATTTTATTCTCTTCCTACCTGTTTGACTGCTCACCCACATAATGGAATGTGACAGAGAAGTTATTTTTCTAGACATATTTAGTTTGGTTGGACATTCACATAGCATAATTTTCTATGTCCTTATGGGCCAACAATAAAAGCCTTGCCTATCAGAGCTCACAAAGACGAATCTTAAGTTTGTATTAAAATGCATCTGCTCCATATCTGCCCTATCAAGTTTAGTTATGCAAATGCTGTTAAATAAAACTACACTTTGCACTCCCTGGCTATTCCTGTCTATTAATATGACTTCTGTAGAGTTGTACTAAAGGTTACACACAAAATGTTTGCATAATTGTAATGATATTTTAAAAGAAAAGTTATTAAGTATAGCAAATGTGGAATATTGAGAAGGTGAGAGTTGAATGATTATTTTCTACCTACCAAATATTTTTTGAACCCGTAATTATATCACCATTTGGGTCACTATATGACACTCAAAAATGTTTGGCTTAAGGTAGGCCAGATAGCTCAGAGGATTCATGCGCTTGTTTAGGCAGAGTGCAGAAGCTGGTTAGATCCCCTCTGAGCTATGCTGGCCACGCCCCCGGGGTGCACTGAGAAGACTCAGGAGACTGGGACTGGTGCTGCGTGCCTGTTATCCCAGTGCTTGAGAGGCTGAAATAAAATAGGAAGATCATTATGACTCTGATCTATGTGAGACCCTGTACCAAATATATTTGACATGATCTTACTTTAAGTGCTTATTCAACACACACACACACACACACACACACACACACACACACACACACACTTAAAATATCAAGTGCACCAAGGTTGGATTCTAGGTTCCACATGCCCTGTTGACCCTGCATGATGAGCAGGTGATGGAATCCAGGTGTGGTGATGCACAACTGTAATCCCAGAGCTGGGGAGTCTGAAAACAGGAGTATCACTACAAGTCTGAGCTGTATAGCGAGACATTGTACCAATTACATAAAATTTAAAAAATGTACGTATTAAAAATTTTTAAATAATTCAAAATTTTGTTATAGGCTTAAAAATAGTTGTGGCAGGAGCTTTGCCATGAGTTCGAGCCAGCGTGAACTAGATGATGAAAGCCTGTCTCAACAAAAACTAAAACATAAAATAAAAAAAATCATGATCTCTGATAATTTATTAGAAATCCATTTCCTGCATCCCATGCAGGAAAAAAGCTTCTTATCTTGAGATGTAGCTTAGCAGCACAGTCTTTGCCTGGTAAGTACAAGATTATGATTTAATTCCTCACACCAAAAAACATAAAAATTCATTAAACTTTGATAGAGACATGTAAGTAAACTGTGGTGCCATTAGATTTGAATATATTCTATAAGTGACATGCAATTTATGAACTCTGAGGACACAAAAATTAGTATTAATGTATAATTTAACTTCCTATTGGTTTAATAGGAGCATTAAGTTAAATGCAATGTATTATGAAAATATAATCTTGATATTATTTTGACTGATATAGAAGAAGACCAAATGATGGAGAATAAAATAGCCCAGTTTAGGAGTACAAAATAAAAGATGGGACTGCTTTGAGGGAATAGTTTATCCAGATTAAATTCCAAGATGACTGTAATTCCACCACTTGGAAGGCAGAGACAGGAGGACTGGTGCAAGTTCAAGACCAGCCTGGGCTACAGAAGTGATGTCAAGGCCAGCCTGAACTGCATAGTGAGACCCTGTCTCAAAAAGACAAAAATAAATAAATAAAAATAAAATAAAATATGAGGTATTTTAAGTTATATAAAAAGTAAAATATAAATGGTATGTTCAATATATAGCACAGCATTTATGATTCCAGCATACCTGAATATTTGAAAAATAAATAATATTATAAACTTGATTTGGTAAGCAAAAGCATTCTTTGATTTTTTTTTCTATAAAATACAATATGTTTTAGCAAAGTAGCTCCGTAAAGTTTTTGAAAGATGAAGCAGTGAGATAAAACTAACAGGCTCTATCTTTATCTGGTCTTCTTATATCTGTTCTTTTTATAACAATTACTCTAAGATGTTTGAGAGAATGCTGATTCCTTGATATAATAAGAAGGGTTTTTTTTTTTTCAATAAAAAGTATCTGAGTTAAAGCAACTAAGCACAAAGTTCTCACTGAACTAAGATAAAGTAGTTGTATACATACTCCAATGTTCCATAATCACAGTGGGTTATTGGCAAAACTGGCAATGATTGAAGCCATGAATTTAAGCGTTTTTCAGCTCAGCATTTTAATCTAGCTTTACATTTGACGCCTTGCAGTTAAACTTTTAACTGCAAGATTAAGGGCAAGTTAAAGCAAGACCTGTATAACAAAACAAGTAACTTTTGTATCTCCCAAAGTTTCATCTGTGCTCTGTATAACTACTAGGAGGACAACAATATGCATTGTATTAAATATTGGAAATGTGCTACTAATGTATTTTGAAACTGTCACAATGTTACTTCTTATTAAATGCAATAAAAAGAAATAGAAAAAAACAACTAAGTAAAAGTACATCATGCAACAATATATGTTGTTCTCAATCACTTGAAAATATTGCTTTAAAATATTACACTAAAGTTAAAGGAAGTCCTCACATGAGCAAAGGACTAAATTATAATAGAATTAAAAATTTCTTCAAATGAGGATGTCAAAAAAGTCTGCTAATATTTTCCAAGAGGAAACTATTGCATGCAAATTTTCTAAAATGTTTACATGTCTAAATAGAGACGTCAAAGGAACAGTAGCTGAGAACCACATTTTAGGAAAACTTCAATACTAATTTACAGTATAGCTAAATTATATTAACTTCATACAAATGTTTGAATCTAAGAGATCAACCTTATTGGAGAAAATACTTAAATGTTTTAGAAACATTACCAGCCCTACGTTTAAATTTTCAGCAACTTCTCAGAGTTCAGTGAATTTCATATTAGTTAAAGTATGTATGGATCCACTTCTAGCCTTTGCCAAGGCTTGGGATGTATGTGCATGTGTGGGCGGGGCGGGGGCAGGGGCTGACCTGCCTTCGAAAACTTCCTCCCTCTGACAGGTCTGGTGTGGAACCCTGCAGCAGAACTCCCTGCAGAGACACTAAGGGCAAGGCTCACCCAACTAATTCAGGAGCTGAACATCTTGCCGGAGGGGCACAGTGGGTTTACTTTTATGGGCTGCCGCAGGAAGAAGCAGAATACAGCAGCCATACCCAATCCAGGTCCATCTGCATGAGTTCCAACTTGGTAGATCAGGACTCACTCAGTAAACTGAGACATTTTGATAGACCCAGATCTATGACAGTATATTGTTCTTTTCTCTCTTGATCAAGAGAGGGTATGTCTTAGTTTTTACTCATTCCTGGGACAAATACCCAACACTCAAAATGAAGGAAGGAAAGGTTTGTTTAGCTCACAGTACATGGAGGTTTCAGACCATATTCGGCTGGCCCATGGCTGAGTGGAAGAGGCAGACAACATCCAGTTCATGGTAGTGGAACAGCAACAAAATGGTGGCAGAGGAAGCCTACCAAGCAGGGCAGCAGAGAGCAACAGCTCTAGTCTGTCTCTCTGTCTCTCTTTGTATTCCTATCAATCAGGCTCTCTGCCTTAGGGTATCCATCCTAGACCACACCCATAGTTCCAGCCCTACTCAGACTGATAATCCCATCACTACTAAAACACATAATCCCAGTGACTCATGAGTCAAGTCTCAAACTATAGAAGTCCCTGCCCAATGACTACATGAGGCTTTGTGGGGACAACTAGACATAAACCATAACAGGGTACAACATGTACCTGAGATGAACTAGTGTGCCTGGAAGATCTCAGGTACGTCAAGGGGAGGTGATCATACAGAATTTAAGGGAACTAATTTAAATACAAGTTTCCAATTTAATATCTGCTTAGCTATATAATCATAATGTTTGCTCTTATGGTCTACAATGCAAACTCATTGGTTACAAAAGTTTGTCAACTGCTAAATATCACTACTCATTGTTAGTGTTCCTAATTGTAATTCCGTAAGTAAACTATAACTACCTTAAACATACAATCTCTCTTGTGTAAGAGTATTGGATGGTGCTAAGGTAAAAACTGCACCAAAGTCCTACAACAAAGGTTGGAAGATGGCATAAAAGACAAAGAGAAGGAGCAAAATGTATTCTCAGGCCCTGATTCCACTCAGAGCAAATGCAGGAGGCACTAGCATAGAAGAAATAGGAAATCACACACTTGAAATCTCTGAAATAATAGCATATGAAGTATAGAAACAACTTCAGAAAAGTATAGAGGAAATCAGATCTGAAATAATTTCTGAAGTAAAAAAAGAAATGGTAACTATAATGACAGAATTACTAAATGCTTCTAAAGGAGACACTGATAAAAAGAGAATAGAAAAATGATGGAATCCATGAATGAATAATATAGAAAAGAAATAAAATGCATAAAGCAAATTCAGAGAGATATACAGGAAATTAAAATCTCAATCACAAGCTGACAAAACCATTTCAATGAAAGTGAAAATTGACTTTCAGACCTTAAAAATACCGTTGCAGCTAATGTAGAGTTAAGAAAAGATCTCTTAAGAATAACTGGGATGCAAGAAAAAGTAATTCAACATCTACAAGACAATGCAAAAATGAACAACATAAGACTAATAGACATCAATGAGAAAGGAGTTAATACAAGCAACATAAAAAGAATATGGATGGAAGTAATAGCAGGAAATGTCCCAAATATGGGGAAACAACCTGATATTCAGCTAACCAAAGCATGTAGAAATCCAAATAACATCAGTCCAATTAAAACCACCCCCAGCGATATAATAATCAGGATCTCAGAAATTCAGCACAAGAAAATATACAAAAGCCACTGGAGAAAAGAAACAGATCACATTTACAGGGTATGTGCTGATTAATATGCTAATCAGAAGAAAGATTACTTTTATAATGTAATGGAATATAGTGTACATATCTTCCTACCCAGAGAGTGTCTAATATACCCCTTCCTTATTAAAGAACATTAAATATAGCAAGCATAACATAGATGAATGAAGGAATGATACAAAAAGCCAACAAAAATAGAGAAATGAAATGAATAAAAGGAAGAAAATTGACAAAGTAGGTATTATCTCAACCCCATGCTACAGCAGTAACCCAGCATTTGCAGAACAGAATTGGGGCCAGAGATCATTGAAACATTGTCCATAGAAATCCATGGATAGGATATATGTATACAAACATTATTTTTCTTGTCCATCTTCTAATGTTCTAAATATGCTATACTTCTTTCCCATTTATGTCACTGTACATACAAGGCTAAAATGCAGAAGTTGGACTTTCCAGAAACATTCAGGAGGGCATCTCCTTTGCAGAACACTAGCAATATTATCTTTTTATCCCTTTCTACTGTAATTTGAACTACTACAGTAAATATTTATTCAACTGCATGGAACAAACTAAGTAATCCCTGGACACAGAAGTATTTTGTGGATGTTCCCTGAGTCCATAAAAGAGTTGCACACAGATTCAATATACATTAAGTTATGTGTAATTAATGCATTGGGTAATATTTCTTTTGTTTCTATCTGAACTTGAGACTCAGTGCTTTTCTTCACACATTCTGAGGAGAGTGTCATGTTCTACTCACTTAAGCTGCATTTTAAGCATAGGAGCTAAGATTACCAGCATGTTGTTGTGAGGGGCAAAACTGTTCACTGTCATTCATCTGTCTGACTTTTCACTCTAAAGTATTTTACCTAAATGACAAATATGAAATAGCAGAATGACCTGGAAAAGGAGAACTATTTTCAAAAGGCAAGCCAAAGATTTGTAAAGGTGTTCCTCAAGGATGCACAAAGTCTAACGTGAGGTGTTGCGCCATCACTGTGAGTGATAGGGAGAAGCAGCAGGAGAGTGGGGTAGGAGTAAAGCAACCAGCAGCAGCAGCCCCGCTCTGTGAAGAAGACATGAGGCATCTGTGGGAGTAGGAAGCAGCCCTTAGGAGTCAGAGCGGCTCTGCTGGCAGACGCCAAAATAATAATTTTTCACAGTTTACAAGTACGTCAGAAGAGAAGGGGCAGCTGGTTACTGTATTTTTTATCATAGTTGTATATATGAAGCCTAATAATAGCAGCCAGAATCATCACTATGAAGGACAAATGTACCTTTGTTCTATAAATAAAACTGCACATTTATATAAGAACACATTAAATCTCCAGCCTAGATGTTTCCTTAGATTTGTAATCTACCACACCCTGGCATTACAGGATATACTAAAAATGCTGCTATCAGATGTGCTTATCATCTGATGTGACACTAGATGAACAATTTCTGTAAGCTCCAATATCCATGGCTGTTGGCTTAATGTAGAGAAATGTGCAATCAATATTAATTATATGAATTAAAATTTATGCATTTTAACTAGCATACAATTCTTTAAATTCAGAGATGAAAGAAAAAATAAAGAACAAATAAGTTTTTACATAATGCATCTCTTTACTTCCAACTATTTTCACATTATTTTATATATAAATTAAGTTGTGATTGTAGAAGATATTTGGAATATAATGATAAATTTGGTTCCTCTGCTTTTGAAGGAAACTGAAAATAATTTTGGTGTTACTATTGCTTGTAAAGGTAATAAAGTATTTTGAAACATTGTGTATATAGTGACAAGGACAATAGTCCTAATAGGGAAGAGAAATATGAAAAAGGCAGAAGAAATGCAAGGAATGCTGTGTTTCGTAATTGCCATTATGACTATTGTGATTGATTAACACATATTGGAGTAATTGCACTGTGATCTCTGAGATTACACAAAGGAGTTGACATGTAGATGATAGTTAGCTATCAACAATTACGAACTATTCTAAGCAGAGGGCTATGATTTTGAATTTAGACCTTGTCCTTTGCAGAAATTTTATGATACAATAGAGGGGAAAAAAAGGGCTCTTTTTGTTCTCATAAAATTATACGGAAGACACTGAAAATAAAATGCTGATTGCTAGCAAAGAAAAGTGAATCAAGCCGGGCGTGGTGGCGCACGCCTGTAATCTCAGCATTCGGGAGGCTGAGACAGGAGGATTGGTGTGAGTTCGAGACCAGCCTGGGCTACAAAAGTGAGCTCAAGGCCAGCCTGAACTGCATAGCAAGACCCTGTCTCAAAAAGACAAAAAAAAAAAAAAAAAAAAAAAAAAAAAAAAAAAAAAAAAAAAAAAAAAAAAAAAAAAAAAAAAAAAAAAAAAAAAAAAAAAAGAAAAGTGAATCAAGACAAGGTTTGCTACCATTTTTCAATTCATGCCAAGTTCTGAAGGCATGTGGGTTAGGGACCTGAAGAAAAGTTGCACAAATATAGTAATAAGCAAACTAAAGATTTTAACAATTCCACTGGTTTAAAAAATGATTATATATTAGAATTTAAAAGTGATAGCATATACTAAGTTTTGTTTCTCTTATACCTCAAAAATAGAAAACTGGTGTATTTGAGAAAAGTGTTGTTAGAACTTTATTAAATGTCATACCGATCTTACTTAAGTTCTCAATTAAATTAACATGATGGTTTTCTAGTATGTCTACCTATTAGTAATGTGGTTAATTCTCAAAAATAGAACATTTTAAAATATCATAGGAAACATTTAGAATTCAAGAAAATTTTTCTAAGAATATTAAGTGGCATACCTATGACAGATTGAAAAGAAAATAGACAACAGATGTAATTCTTTAAAATCACTAATATTACTATGTCCAAGAAAATAGGGGGATTGTGGAATGAGAAAAAGAAGATCGAGTTGTATTATGTATAGATACAAGTGCTCCACAATGTTTATAATCATAATGTATACCTAAAAAGTACCACTAAACCTAATTAATAAAAAATAGTGAAGTAAACGCAGCAAAATATGGAAAATATAAATGATTTGACCGAATAATAAATTTATTTTAAAAACTATGACATGTAGTTATATTTAAGCATCCAATAAATAAATAAGTAATAAATAAATAACAACTGAAGATAAAACATGAAAAGGCTAGTAGAAAGTCACATCAGACAAACAAAGAATTTCCAAGTAAATAACTAAAAACAGAACAATCTTTATACAGTGGTCTACCTCATGGATAATTAGAATGACAAGGGATAATGACTTATAAAAGGGATTCACAGAATCAATAAAAAAACTGATAAAGTCTGCAAATATTCTAAAACTAACAAAATACTGGAACTTAAATTCAAGAATAGTCTAAATTCTAACAGAATGAAGAATAAAGAAAAGTGAATTCCACAAAAATATAATTTCTTAATATGAAACTATGAATCATATATTAAGCCAGAAGAATATGATTGAAAATATTTTAGTACTTAAAGGAAGTTGCAACATAAATGGATATTTTGCATTGAGGTAGTATCAAGCATGTGCTCAGAACATATATATATATGTATATAAATTATAAGCTAATTCTAAAATTCTACAACAATCTAGAGTGTCCAGATTAAGATTGATCCCGAAATATAATGATACAGAGCTATACATACTGCATGAAAGAATAGGACACCACAGATAAATACACCAGTGGAACATAAGAATCCTCAAATCCACTCATAAAATGATCAGTTAATGTCTTAGTTACTCTTTTGTTGTGGCTGGTACAAATACCTGACACCCAAAATGAAGGAAGGAAAAGTTGAATTAGCTCACACTTACTGGAGAGTTCAGTCCATACTTGGCTGGCTCCAAAGCAAAGGGGCACATGGCAGAGAGCAGCAGTTCATGGTGGCAGAACAGCAACAATACCAACAGAGTAGAAATCTGTTTCTCTGTCTCTTATATTACATTTAGACTGTCTGCCTCAAAATATCCACCTCAGATCACACCCATAATCCCAGCAGTGCTTAGACCCATAATCTCATTTTTGGATCATCCATAATCCCAGTAGAACATGAGTTAATCTCAAACTCCGGAAGTGCCCACACCATGACTACATGAGGCTTCAGAAGAAAACTAGATACAAACCATAACACTTAATTTTCAACAAAAGCTCTGACATAATTGAATGGGAAAGTGACATTATTTTCTATACACACTGGAGATTGGGAGTAGAACCTCAGAGATCAGTATGACATCAGGTCACATCTGGATTAGGAACATAGGATGCAGAAAGCTTTGCCAGGAGACATCTCAGCTCTGAGGTGAAAGAACGCATCTTGAAGGTGTCTTGAACTTTTCACAGGATCATGTTTTCCAAGGCATTTCTAAGCTGATTCAGCAAAGACTTAGTACTTTCTGTGACCGGGATATTAAATATGACACTGTGGCAGCCATCATTCTCCCAGTACCTACAAAATCTTAAGTCTAAATACATTGTACTTAGCTGC
The DNA here is from genome assembly GCA_004027025.1 of Myocastor coypus. NCBI lineage: Eukaryota > Metazoa > Chordata > Mammalia > Rodentia > Myocastoridae > Myocastor > Myocastor coypus. The sequence goes on along the minus strand of PVJA010001956.1, from coordinate 102,339 downwards.
TGGATCATTGTCATCATATCTACCCTAAATTAGAGGACAGTGGAGGAAGGCAAAGTACTCCAAATCTCTCATCAACCAATCCTCAAAGCTGCTGAAATCAGTGGGGTACATGCTTTAAAAACTACTATTGTAGTATTGTCACAAATACAAGTATATGTAATTTCAGAAAAATCATAGTTTCATAAGCAACCTAATTTTATGAAATGTAATTCATTTATATATATGCTTTAATTTACACATATGCTTTATGAGCTATAAATATAATTTTTATGTTTTTTCCATATGTATAGGTAAAAAATAAATATCTGTACATAATTATTCTGCTTAAATAAATTTTATCCAAATTTTCTCTTAGATTGCTGAAATTAATGTGTGTAATAATACAAAATAATACTTTCTGATTATGAGCACATTATATATTCATTGTAGAAAATAAATTTTAGCATATTTGATAACATTTGTAAGCTTAATTATGTAATTAAGTAAAAGTAAAAGCTGACATTTTAAAAGTAGAATGAATTGAGCTATAGTTAATGATGCCACAGAAAATATTTTACCAGTATTGGTGACTTATAAATATCTCCCACTGGACATATTAGTCTGCTGATCTTTGTCAACTAGAAGTATTACTGGAGACACTGAATGTTAATATCAAAGAGGAACATTGTAAGGACTAATTTTCTTTCCAAAGAGCCCTTGATGTATTTTTGTGTTGTTACAATTGTGTTTATGTTTATTCAATCTTCCCGTATTTATTTTTCTGAATCTATTTAGTTTCATCTATAATAAATTTTTTTCTAGATTTCCAGCTTCCTTCTACAAATGTGAACTTGAAAAGTCTAAATATTTCATAATTCTATAAAGACATTTTAAACAAAAAGAGTAGAGTGAAAAAATAAGCATCAAATATTACTGAGATCTAAACAAATGCCAGTCCTGGTTTGCCCCTGGAGTGTGCTAAAACAGCATTTGAGACTGGGCATGGTGGCTTGCCTGAACTCTTGGGAGGATGTAAACAGGGGGACCACTATGAGTCTAATCTAGCAGTGAGACCCTGAACACCCTGTACACCTTTCCCTAAAACACAAAAACAAAACAAAAATAAACAAATAAACAAACAAAAACAGAGCACACAAATTTAATCTGCATAGTAATAAATTATTTTTAATTAAAAACTTTTTTCAGTATAATATGCAAACCAAAAATTCATTCTTTCACATCTGTACAAATGAATAATTTTTAATATTTCCATACAGTTGTTCAGTAGTCATCACCATGTGAATTGATAACATTTTATCAATCCAAAAAAAACCAATTAACAGTTATTCTTTGCTATTTTTTCTTTTAAAGTTTATTTATTTATTTATTTGGCACAGGCTCAGACTCATTAAAGGCTTCGTGTCCAGCCTGTCCAGTGCCGTGATTTCAGGCATGCACCACCACATCCGGTTTTCTATGAACAGCACTGACTGTGGTATCAGGGTTTAAACCCAGTCCTTGCGCTCGCCAGGCAGGCGCACAGACTGTTGAGCTGTCTCCCTAGCCTCCTCACTATTTTCTGTACCCATACATGCATCAACCTACTCTTTATCTATTCATATATTTTCAAAATTTACATAATTTGAAATATTTAGTATGTGGATTTCAAAGGTACCTGTGTATTTTCTTTGCAATATTTTCCATCTTTTTTCACTGTAATATTTTCAAGGCTGAACAATGCTGTAACACCTAACAATACATCAGTCCTTTTGTCCCCAAAGAGAATTAAATTTTAAAAATATATCACATATTTTAAACTTACTGATAAGTTAATCAGAATTGTGGTCATTATCATTGTTTTGCTAACATCAAATAATTATAGGAAAAATTCTGCACAAATTTTTATGCTGACATAGTCTTTTAATTCTACTGAACCTGTATGTCACATTTGGTGAAATTTTTTGTTTTTCATTTCACAATCCCCAAACAATGCATGTTCTGATAAATTTCTCATGCTTTAACCCATCAAGTTTGTGATTTTTTTTTGAGTTCAGTTTTTAATTCACAAATAAAATTGCATATAACTATGACATACAGTAATATATATATATATATATATATATATATATATATATATGCATTGTGGAATGGATACATCAAGTTAATTATGGAATATCCATTCCATGATATACATATCTTTTGGTAGCAAGAATACTTTTTATTTATTCTCTGTTACTTTTTATGGCAGTCAAAGAAAACTAATTCATAGGTTGATTTTGATTCTCTATTTTATTGGTTTCAGTGTCTGTACTTTGTGACTTTCTAAGAAGTGTATTAATTTTTTTCTAGCTTCAATTAGTTAAATATCAAGGGTTATGGTAATCCCATTTTGTCCCTATCATTTCTTTAATATTAATACTAACATTTACTCACTTTTATTTCTCATTTTTGTAATATCTGATTTTTGTAATTGACTTAAAATTTGTCAATTTTTAAATCTTTCATTAATTTAATCTAGTCTTCATTATCTTCCTTCTATTGCATTTTTATTTAATATTCCTTTTTCTTTCTATTTGCATTATGCTTGATTTTAATTTCTTCTTGCATTTTACAGTGCTTGGAATCAAACCCAAGGCTTTGTATATGTGAGGTAAATATTCTACCACTCAGCTATGTACTCAATCCTCTTTAACATTTTTGTAAATTATTACTTTCCACATAAAACATTTTAAAGACATAGCATATACTTTTTTTTTTTTTTTTTTTTTTTTTTTTTTTTTTTTTTTTTTTTTTTTTTTTTTTTTTTTTTTTTTTTTTTTTTTTTTGTCTTTTTGAGACAGGGTCTCGCTATGCAGTTGAGGCTGGCGTTGAGCTCACTTTTGTAGCCCAGGCTGGTCTCGAACTCTCACCAATCCTCCTGCCTCAGCCTCCCAAGTAGTATATACATTTTTATACACGGTGATCTCATTTTCATTCCATCTTATGTCAATGTCTGATTTATGACTCATTTTTCTCTCACTGGTTACCTAAGTTTATTTTCTACATAGTCTCAGAAACACGTAAGAGTAACTGTACTTAGGTGACAGTGTGCTTTAAGATCTTTTTCTCCTTTTTGTGTCATCCTCTCCAACTGAACTTTTTATAGTCCTCCTTATTGGCAATGTCTGTGACAGAGTTCCATAACTTCCTTAGCCATGATAATAACTGTGCAAAGTTTGTTTTATAACTTAACATTATTCAATTGGTCTGTTTCTTATTTCTATTTTAGTTGCAACACTCTTATTTTTTTATTTTAAGAAGCAAATCTCAGGAATACTAAACTAATTCCAAGTAGCACTGTGGCATAGCTGGGAGAAGTGAAGGCTCTAGAGTGATTTGTCTGAATTCAAACACCTGCTCAGTTGCATGCTAGCTATGTTATCAGAAATAGTTTTTTAGATCTCTGTGTGACTTATGTTTGCTTGAGAAATGAGGACGATAATAAGGCAGTTGTGCAAACTCATAGATTTAAGGGAATCACAAATGCGTTGCTGCAAAACAGACACTAGAAATATCAGTTATAAAGCAGTTGCATTCTTTTCTGTGATAGTCAACAAGGGGCAGCTACCAGAAGTAGCCATGAGAGGGAAGAGGGTACCTACCTGCCCATGGCTTTTATTGGACTCAGCAGGAAAGTCCTGGCAAGATAAGGTGAACAAGTTAGAGTTGAATAATATGGATCAATCAAGTGAGCTCAAAACTGTAAGAGTTGCCTCTCAGTGCCAGGCACCTGGGCCTGGGTTGACTGACTCAGAGGAATGATGTCTCCTGAAGTGAGCAGGTTGGAAAAGGATGCCCCTGGATGAGCCTTTTGATTTTCCTAAGAATTTGCTAATCTGAAAGAAAATAGTCTTTTCTCAATGTCAAAGCTACAATCTACATATATTGCATATAGATACATAGGTGTATTATGATATGTGATATAATATACACTATAATATATAGAAAATGTTAAAATCTGAAACAAAAACAATGGTTAGATCTCATAACTGGAAAGCATTACTGTATTTCAATTAGTCCTAGAGCAGTACAGTATAAATAACAAAAGCAGATACAGCATTTTAAATTGTCCAGTAGTCACATTAAAAATGGAGAGAGCATTGCTTCTTGGCCTATTGGCTAAGATCAAGTGAAGAAAGGAGGAAAGAACAAGTATTATTTTGAAAATATATTTTATTTAGCCCAATAAAGCCAAAATATGGCCGGGCGTGGTGGCTCACACCTGTAATCCCAGCACTCGGGAGGCTGAGGCAGGAGGATTGGTGTGAGTTCGAGACTAGCCTGGGCTACAAAAGTGAGCTCAAGGCCAGCCTCAACTGTATAGCAAGACCCTGTCTCAAAAAAGACAAAAAAAAAAAAAAAAGCCAAAATATGTTTAAGGTTGTCAAATTAAAAAAAAAATTAGTGTGTATTTTACATGACTGCTTCATTTTAAGCTGTTCACATTTTAAGTACTGAATAACCAACATGACCAGTGGCCATTGTATAGAACAGTGCACTTTGAAGGATTGGTATGATATCTTTTAGAAACTCCTGGATCTTGATATCTTCAGTAAGATTGTCTACCTAGCCTTTCTTCATGATTTCAAATATTCTTGGTGGCTGTGATCCATACTTTAACAAAAAGCTTTCCACTAAGGCAAGCAAGCGATTTTGGAAGCACCCTCACTGCTCTAGTATGGAGTATGTGCCTGAGACAAGTTAGAGGCTCGGTCCTTGTTGTTTGCCATGGGAATTGTGACAACTTTGACTGAAGCCGAACAGAAGTTTATATATTTCAGGAAGACTGACTTCTAACAAAAATGCATATTCATCCCTGCCAAATGATATGGGGAAATATTTGAAAGAAGCGCTACTAACAGTGACTTTCCAAGGCTAGGGATGTAGCTCAGTGACACAGTCCCTGGCTGATGCTTGATTCTAGTATCTGATAGGAAATAATAAAAGAAAGTCCTCATAGAAGCCCCTTTAATAATGACCTTCTTAAAAAAATGACCTTCTGTGGTAAGTTTTATGTCACCTCAGGGAGGCCTTAGTGCCAAATACTGTAATTAAGCAATCTATCTGTTTTGAAGAACAGTTTCTAATTCCCAAAAATTGTACACACACACAAACAAGCATACATATTTACCACTATTTGGCTCCATGGTTTGTCAAAATTTTAATCCTAATCCAAGCTGCTAAATGGAACTGTGAAATATCAATCAAAAGTTTAAATAATTTCTGGTGCATTAAAACCTTGGAAATCAACAGCATAAGTACTGTGAAAGAGTGAACTAATGTAGTGCAATAATTTCATAAAAAATATATGTGAAAGTAATAATATAGATAACTAAAATAAGTACAAATATTTTGAGGGACTGCAGGAAATAAAAACACAACAAAACTGCGGCTAGAGGCACATTTAAAAAGACTGAAATCACAATATCCAGATTTACATACTTTAAGGAAGGCTTCTTCTTCCCTTAAAGGGAAGCTTGAGATTTCTCATGTAAATAAATCATCTCTAATTGGAGTAGGCCTTCCTCTCCCACTCTCTAAGATGGAAATTACTAAAAGCTAAAGGCTAAGAGTGTAGATTATAACCAAACTTAATAAAGTCATCCTTATTTCCTTGTTACACTTGTACTAATATTAGGCAAGCACCAACACTTACAAGTTTATTGATTGAATACAGTTTTGACCCAAGTTGTTCTTTGTGACTTTAGTTTACAAAATCTTCTCAGAAAAATGGACTCTTTGCCAATCTTTTGGGATCCTCCTATCTCTTAAGAGTTGTTCCTATTTCCCATACCTACTCCCTACACTTTTTCCCCAATAAATTGTCCTACCCTTAATCTCCATTGTTTCTTAGAATTTATTCTTTGACTTGCTAGGTGTATCACATACCTAACAGATAAAGAGTCACATGCTTTCTCACTTATCTGTGATATGAAGCAGTGTGGAATGAGCCTTCAAAGTTAATTGTATTTAAATAATTGATCTTGATGGCTTTTATTGTAATAAATTCAAATTCATTTAAATTCAAATTTATTTAAATGTCAATTGAATTGAGAACTTACAGTTCACTCTATGTCCATGGGGCACTACTGTGTAGTTATTACATTTGTAGAATGAATATGAATTTGCCTGATGAATAATAAAGTTGTGTAATATAGAAAAATTATTTTTGTATTTCTGCAGAGCTGGAGATCTGTGAATAAACTGTGAAGAAAACTTAGGATGTTCAGCTAAGGGCGAGCCTTTGTAGGAAAATTTACAACTACAAAGATAGTAAGAACTCTAAAAAGTTATTTATTGGTATGTATTTACATCTCAAGGGAGAATGAGGTCCAGAGTCTGAGAGATAAGGTTAGATCCTAAAATCCTCCAAACCAAGAGTTTATCTGCCTTTTGGAGAGATTTATTTGCATTATAAAAGATTAGAGTGTGTAAGTCAGACCTAGTGCCTCTTGCCTATGATTCAAACTACTAAAAAATTGAAATAGGAGAATCACAAGTTTCAGTCAGATCCTGTGTTATAAAAAGGAAAGGAAGCAAGCAAGAAAGAAAGAAGAAATGTAAAGAAGGCCAGAGAATATTATTTAGTGGGAGAGTGTTTCTTTGTTCAATCATCAATACCAGAAAAAGAAAAGAAAATCCAAGATTGTTTTTCATTCTATTTCCAACAAATGATTTTTTTTTTCTTCTTTTCAAAAACAGGAGGAGGACAATTTTCCCTGTATATACAGATGAAATTTATTTTTCTCTATCCTTCAACTATGAAAAGTGCTCATCTAAGATATGTGTCCATGTGGTTATCACTGTGTCACCCCAGAGACAAGTGAGGGATAATGAGCTTTTATACAGTTATTATATGAATAATAATTATTCAAAGATATACAGGCACATTTTCAATAAAACTCTTAAAACATAATAAATACTTAGGACAATTTGATGCCTTTTTATATATGTATTAATCATCTTTTAGGTTTCTCATGAAGTATTCTAATCATTTCTGTGCTAGATTCATGATAATTTCAACTGGGCTTTCATTACGGGAGCACCACTTTGACAACAGGAGAAAAATTCATATGGAAGAGAATAAAGAAAAAGATGAATAGACTCAAGAGAACGGAGTAAACTGAAAAGCCACATGTGAATGGATTTTAAAAAGTTTTGTGTTTATTCAAAAACATTTCAGGAACCGCCAATCATCCTTTGATTGCGTATCTAAGGAAAGAGTAATTATTTCAAAGTTTAAAGCCATTATTTGAAATTCGATTGTTTGTAGATCAGGGATTTGTCACACAAATAAAGAATATTTGATTTTATGTTTTGATTAGCTGAGGATCCTAAAAGGCTGTCCATAAGGAATATTGTTGCACCTTTTAGACAATTCTATACCTTTATTTCTTCCACGAACTCATTCTTTATACTCAGGATATCTTGGGATGAATCAAACAAACAAAATTAATCACTGTCTTAAATTTGTTTCAAGTTTGTTTTTGTGTAGAAAGATTTTAAACATTGTTTTAAAGAAACATAACTGCTTTTGTTATGTTAAATTCACCATGCAGTTGCAACTTCATCTTTCCTGGAGGAAAAAAAAAAATAGTCCTGCTGTTATATAGGACAGAGGCTGCAAATAAACTGAAGTGATGGTAATTCCCTACAGAGCAAGTATTTCAATAGTAAACTTTAACAGCGTGATTGAAAAAGAGTGAACTAGTCCATTAAATTTCTTTTATTACTGGAAAATCTTTCACTCCAAGAAGTAGTTGCCATCATTCCCCACACAGTGCTGAAGTTTTATTTGAGTAATTCCCTCTTTCTCACTGAGTAAAAGCATGAACTCCACTTTGGTTACACAGAGTTACTTAAAGTAAAACTAAGCTAGATAACTCACAGTTTAAGAACAATGTATCTGATAATCCTTCTGCTATTGTGAAATACATGATTCTTTTTTTGTTTACTACATTGAACATGTCTGTATTTTATTATAAATCTATTTTACATGTTTGTTTTGTTTTGTTTTGAGATAGCATCTCAGTAAATAGTTCAGGCTGGTCTTATGCTCACCATGTAAACTGAGTTGTCTATTACTGTATAGTTAATTTTAGTTTCTTTAAATATTTAAAGTGTTAGAAATTTTGTTAGATACTTATAGTACAAATATCTTTATTGTATTGTGGTTTTGATCTTAATATTGTTTTCTTGCTTAATTATGCTTATTCATTTATTTATTTTCTGTATTTTGATATGGGGTCTCACTAGGCAGACTGGACTTGTAGTGATCCTGCTGTTTTCAGCCTCCCTATTGCTGGGATTACAGGCATGAGCCACCACCCCTGGACTCTGTCGCCAAGTTAGCCAGCCCGAGGGATGAGGCCAGCACAGTTGTGGTGTAGTTTTTATTTTTAGTGAAACACAAATTATCAGATGCTTCTACCATTTGTAGTTTGGGCAAGACACCTTTTCTTATCCCAAGTAGTGGAGTATTTTATAATAAAGTTTACTTGTACAATTTAGGTATGCATAATGATCACATTCATCTTAAGGAATTATACCTCTATATGATATACTTGGTCATATTTTCCTCATCCTTTTACTCTCAATTTTTTTTTTTTTTTTTTTTTTTTTTTTTTTTTTTTTTTTTTTTTTTTTTTTTTTTTTTTTTTTTTTTTGGTACAGGGTCTACCGGGTCTCACTATATTAATCAGACTCATGGTGATTCTCCAGTTTTCAGCCTCTCAAATCCTGGGATTACAGGCACACACCACCATGCTGAATCTCAGTTGCCTCTCAGGGCACGCCAGGGGTGGGGCGGACACAGTATGCTAGCTGGCCTTCCCAATCCACCCACTCTCTTTAACCTCTCTTCCCCTCCTTATTTACAAAGCTTTGTTTCCATTTTATCCTTATTTTTCTCGCCCTCCCCCTATTTCCCTTTCTCATTGAACAACTGCTTCCTATTTTACAGTATCTATTATACATTTTGATTCTTATTTACATAAGAGACAAGGAAATGATCTTGCTCTTGGCTTCTAATACTTGTTCACAAGTACCCATAGCACATTTTTGTAATGAAAATCTGTACCTTAGCATAATGGTAACTAGCTATGAGTCTCAGTAGCCAAGCTAGGAGAATACATGGAGCAATCTTTGTGTTCACTCACCTTTATACAATGAATGATCAGGTAAACACATGTATGAAACTACAAATGGGTTTTACCCACATTACGTGACCTGTTAAATTTTTGTGCATTTATAATTTCCTATTAAAGAAGGAAAATTACACCTTTTTTACATTTTTACATTTTTCTTGCAGAATTAGCCCAATTCCGTGCCATTTTCCATGAAATCCACTCTTAAAACTTTGGGAAGAGGTAGAAATTGAGTCATCATGTAACATGGCTCCAATGAAGACTTGGATCATATAAGGCCAAGAAGTTAGCAAGTTATAAGAGAGAGATATTGATAGAAGGGGAAAATGTAACTCTCAATTTGGTAGGTATCACATATGCCAAGGTTGCGCTTCTCTAGTGAAAAAATGAATTTTAAGGAACAATAGGGGTTAAATATAGGAAAGTTACTTGGGAATAAGAGTGAAAAATAGGAATAGCTCCTGAATGGGTTGTAAATTAATCTTGTTCCTTGAGAAAAATTAATATAGCGAACTCATGAGCAATGGTACTATATAAGTTAAATTATAATCAACCAATAAGATTACAAATATACCCATTTAGGTGGTCTTGGCCTGATAAGAATAAGGCCATATGAATAGCATCATTAACACTGGTTTATGTCCTAGAGTCTTTGTCTTTGTCTTTTTAGTTAGTTTATTTACTTAATTATTTATTTATACCAAAAATGAACTCAAGAACTTGTACTTACTATGCAGGTGTTGCCTTCTTAGTTTTCTTCTTAGCAGTCTTATCTTGTTGGTAGGAGGTATTGGTTTATGTGGGAAGTTTCAAAATCATGATACCAATAATCTCAACATTCCTTAAGAAAGTATGTAAATGTGACCATTGTGACTTTAGTTTTCTTTACATGAATCTCTAGCCAATTTTTAATTAGTTTTTATTTTCTCTATTGATTTCCATAAGTGTTTCTCTGTTGACTGTTTATAATAATGCTAACTAACTTAGTTGTCATAATAATATAACAAAAAAAGCATAAAATGAAAACTTTAATTCCAGTATAGAAGAAGATCATGTAGATAATTGTTTCACCATTTAAAATGCTTCAAAATGATCATGCATATCTGAACATGTTAGGTTAGAACTAAGTCAGAAAATGGTATTAGGTTCCTGCCAGGGGTATAATGTATTAGATGGAATGTAAACAGTAAGATTCAGTGTTGTAAATTATTTGTAATTAATGATATGGTACAAATTTTTTTAAAATACACTGATAATGAAATATAAGAAAACATTCCAGGGCCCAGAGGGATGGGTCAGTGGTCTAAAGCACCTGCTTGAGGAAGCTTGGGCAGCTTCAGGGACTGCGGTTCGATCCCCAGCACCACATGCTGCGCCGAGCCTGCCCTCGGGGCAGGCTGAGCCGGCCATAAAAAAATGAGTGAATAAACAAACAAAGGTCCTGAAACAAGAAAAAAAAAAAAAAAAAAATAAAAATTAAAAAAAAAAAAAAAAAAAAAAAAAAAAAAAAAAAAAAAAAAAAAAAAAAAAAAAAAAAATAAAAAAAAAAAAAAAAAAAAGAAAAAGAAAACATTCCAAATACATCTATACTAATTCTCAAAGAATATATTTATTATGACATTTCAATATTGAATTATTAAAAGCTGTCATAGTAGGGATTTATCATTCTAGTTTTCAGAAACTAAAGCATTTATAGAGAAGTGACAAATGTGATGTTGAGATATTTAGATCAATAACACTCATGACATTTTGTCTCCAACAAAATGGCTTTTTTTTTTTTTGTACCAGGGATTGAACTCAGGACCCTGCACTTGCCAGGCAACTAATTATTCTACTGAGCTATCTCTCCACACCCCAAAAGGCTTATGTTTTGATGAAAAAAAAAAGATTTTAAGACAGAAAAGTCTGACAATTTGGCTAATTTTATCTCACTGTTGAAAGCTTTCTTTTGAACCATCGATAGCGTGCAGGTATATGATAATTGATGAATGCCTTGCATTATTTCTTGGCTATTTCAGTAATATACATCATGGTAAAATAGTAAATATGGTATAAAAATATATGTACTGATAGATGTGGAGTCATTTTATAATTTGAATTTAGAAATTTATCCTGAAACTCAGCCACCATGTCTTTAGTTTTTAAAAAAATTTCAACAGAATAAAAGTTGATAATAAAAAATTAGAAATGATAGCAAAATTTCACTAAAGGAAATAATACTAATTTTATAGCAATTTGTATGTTGCCTATAATTGTCTTTGAAATAGTAGTTTAGATTACGAGTTATATGCATGTAAAAATGGGAAAAATGTTAAAAAGAAATGAAAATAAATTCAAATTAAGCATTCACTTCTCCTTTTCATGGAAGAAAAAAAATAACAGTGAAATTATGCAAGCCATCCTGCATACATACATAAATATAACTCTTCCCCCAATCCATCTCCTGTCCTGTTCATACCAATTTTTCTTTCAGTTTGAATAGATTCTTTCCCTTTTCATAGTGTCTTCTTGTATACCTTCCAGATTTTATTTACTCTTTCATAATCTTACACTGAAACAATATATTTGCATATGTGAGTCTGATTGATTTCACTTAAAATAGTGTCATAGTTGCATCCATTTACCAATAAAAGCCTCAAATTGATCTTTTTTTTATAGGTGAGAAATACTCCATTATGTCAAAATACAGCATATTTTCTGTCTAGTCCTCAGTTTGTGGGCCTTTACCCTCAGTTGATGGGTTATTTACAATATTTAACTAGGACAAATTGTGTTGCTATAAGCATTGTGTTGCTATAAGCATTGTTAGGGTTTATGTTCAGTTGTCCCCCCAGAGCCTCATGCAGTCATGGGCAGGGACTTCTACAGATTGAGACTTGACTCATGAGTCCCTGGGATTATGTGATTTAATACTGATCTAGAGTTTGAGACTTGTTCCATGGGATTATGTGTTTTAAGTACTTCTGGGATTATGGGTGTAGCCTAAGGTGGATAGATTGAGTTGGAGATCCTGAATGTAATTTAAAGAGAGACAGAGAGACACACTAGCGCTGTTGCTCTGCTGCCCTGTTTGGTTGGCTGCCTCTGTCGCCATTTTTGCTGTCATGCCACCATGAACTGCTGCTCTCTGCCATGCGCCACTCAGCCCTGGGCCAGCCAAATATGGACTGAAACCTCCAGTAACTATGAGCCAGATAAACCTTTCCTTCCTTCATTTTGAGTGTTGTGTATTTGTCCCAGCAATGAGTAAAAAGTGACTAAGACAGGCGCATATAACACTGTAATATGTGTTTTATTTCTTTTTTGGGGAAAAACACGCAGAGAAGAATACCTGGTTGAATGGGACTTCCAATTCTAGGTCTTAGACAACTATCTGTACTGATTTTCACAGTGATTGTACCAGTTGACACTCCCACCAGTGGTGGAAAAGTGTTCCTTTCATTTGTTATTGGTTGACTTCTTTGAAGTTAGTCATTCTTTTTGGGGTGATAAAGAATCTCAGTGTTGTTGTTCTAATTTGCATTTCTCAAATAACCAATGATTTTGAATATTTTTTCTTATAATTATTTTCCATTTGTGTATCTTCATTTCAAATGGCCATTTTTGGATTGGACCTTTGAATTATAGGGGTCTGATATTTTAGTTCTTTATGTAACATAGATAGATAGAAGTCTTTTGTCAGAGGCACAGTTGGCTATAATTTTTCCCAATTCATGGGATTTCTTTGATACTCTTGATAATTTTGTTTGACATATAAAAGGTTTCAAAAGGAGAAGATCTCATCCTTTGAAATATTTCCTATGCAATTTCGTTTTTGTTCATGAATTCTCTGCCTACCACTATTCCTTTAAGATTTCTGCCTACTGTTTCCTTCGTAAGATTTAGTTTTTGTCTTAATATTTAAATATTTGATCATTTTGACTATAGTTTAGTGAATGGTGATAACCACAGATGTAATTTTAGGCTCTGGCATGTGGAAAGCCAGATTTTCAGTATGATTTGTTAAAGTTGCTCTCTTTCTTCCGGATAAACTGATTGGCCCCTTGGTCAAAGAAAAGATGACTGAATGCTTGTGCAGTTATATTTTAATATTCTAATCTGTTCCCTCAATCTTCAGATTCATTCATTTTACCAGTACAATTCTGAATTCCCACGCTATAATATAATTTCAGGTCAGGGATTGTTATGCTTTCTGTTTTTCCTTTGTTATTTATTATTGCTTTTGCTATTATGGGTGTCTTCTGATTCCAGATGAATGTTAGGAATGTTTTCTCTAGATCTATGAGTAATATTGATGGATTTCATGGAATGTATATAATAATTTTGGGAGTATGGCCATTTTGACAGTGTTGATTCTTCCAATCCAGGAGGAAGGACGATCTCTTTTTTCAGAAATATTCTTCGATCACTTTTCTCAGAGTACTATGACCTTGACTGTCTACAGCTTTTACTTCCTTTGTGAGATTGATTCCTATGTATTTCTTTATTCTTTCTTTTTTTTTTGTCTTTTTTGAGACAGGGTCTTGCTATGCAGTTGAGGCTGGTCCTGAGCTCACTTTTGTAGCCCAGGCTGGTCTCGAACTCACACCAATCCTCCTGCTTCAGCCTCCCAAGTGCTGGGATTACAGGCGTGCGCCACCACGCCCAGCTTCTTTCTTTCTTTCTTTCACTCTCTCTCTCTCTCTCTCTCTCTCTCTCTTTCTTTCTTTTTGATATTATTGTATAAGGCATAGTTTTCTTAATGCCTTTTTCCTCAGTGCATTCATTGATTATGTGTACAAAAATGCTATGGATTTTTTTGTGTTGCTATTATATCCTATTACACTGCAGAATTTGTTTATTAAATCTACCAGTCTCTTTGTGGAGTTTTTAATGTCTTCCATGAAGACTGTTGTGCTTTCTGCAAATAATGATAATTTCACTTCTTTTCCAGTCAAGCTTTTTATTTATCTCTCTTGTCTGATTGCTCTGGTTAGTGTTTCCAGAACTATAGCAAACAAGAATGGTGATAACTGACATCCTGGTCTACCTTTGAAGAAAAAACAAATCTGAATTAATAACATCTGAAGTAAAGAAATAACTGCAGAAAGATATAGAAGAAATCAGATCAGAAATAATCTCTAAATTAAAAAAGAAGGGATAACTATGATGAAAGAATAAGACACTAACACAAAAATTAGAGGAGAACAGAAAAATGATGGAATTCATGAATGAACAATATACAAAAAGAATAGATCACATGGAGCAGATTCGAAGATATACAGAAACTTAAAATCTCAATAACAAAACTGTTTGAATGAAAGTGAGGATAGAGTTTCAGATCTTTAAAGCACTCCTGTAGCTAGTGAAAAGGTAAGGAAAAATTTCTTAAAAGCAACTAGGATGCAGGAAAAAATAATTTGATATCTGCAAGACAATGAAAAGATGAACAAAATGAGACAAACAGGCACTAATGGGAATGAAGGAGTCCGCACAAATGACATAAAAAGAATATGGGCAGAAGTAATAGTAGAAAACCTCCCAAATATGAGGAAATAATCTAATATATAGGTAACCAAAGCATATAGAACTCCAGATAGCATCAACCCAATTCAAAACACACCCAGACATATAATAGTCAAGACCCCAGAAACCCAACAAAAGAACAATATACTGAAAGCTGCTAGGTAAAAGAAACAAATCACAATTGAAAAAAAAAAAAAACTATCAGAATATCAGCAGACTTCTCTTTACAAACCATCAAGTCAAGAAGAACATGGAGCAAAGTACTACAAGTCATGCAAGAAAACAAATTCCAAGCCAGACTGATAAACCCTGCAAAACTCACTCTCAAGTTTAATAGAGGAGTGATATACTTCCATGACAAAAAACAACTAAAGAATTTCATGTTGACAAAGCCAACTCTGCACAGACTACCAAAAGATAGTCTAGAGAGTGACTGCAATAACTAGAAATCCATGAATGCGAATGGGAAGAACCCACTAAGTAGGACAAAGAATTAAACATCGCAGATAAATGATATACAGCATCAGGTAAATAACATTTCAATCATAGGTCAGTACATCTCAGTTATAACTATCAACGTTAATGGACTCAATTCTCCAATTAAAAGAAACAGACTGGCACAGTGGATTGGGAAGTAAAATCCAGTATGCTATACACAAGAGACACACTTAAAGAAATTCACAGGCTGAAGTCAAAGAATGGAAAGCAATACTACATGCCCCAGCACCTTAGAAAAAAGCAGCAGCAGCAATCCTATTCACAGACAGACTGAACTAAAGGGAGTCACCTAGAGAGAAAATATTCTCTCAGGCTTTTACAGAGAGCAAATTGATCAAGTAACGTCCGTAACTCATCCAGATGGCTGACGCTGGATGAGACAAAAGATCTGCTTCAGATCAGGTTAGTTTCAGCCATGTACATATGAAGTTTATTTTTCTTCATAGCTGAGTAATGCTCCATTGTATAAAAGCAGCTCATCTTTTACATCCATTCTTCAGGTGACAGGCATTTTGGCTGTCTCCAAGATTTGGCTACCACAAATTGTGTTGCTAAAGGGGCTCATGAGATGACTCAGCAGCCTAAGGGCTTAGGCAACCACAGCGACAGTGATGTGATCCACAGTACAACATCTTGAACCAGCCCCACCCCCAGGGCAGGCTGATCTGGCCCATATATATATATATATATAGATAGATAGATATAGATATAGATATAGATATATATAGATAGATAGATATAGATATATATATAGAGATATATATATATGCATACATACATATATAGTGTTGCTGTAAACAAAGGTGAACAAATATCACTATGATATTATTTCAGTTCTGTTGCGAAAATTTCCAGTAGGGGGATAATAACTGGATTGAATGGGATTTTCAGTTCTGCTTTTCTAAGGAGTCTCCGCACTGATTTCTATAATGGTTGCACCAGTCTACACCACCAGTGGACATGGGTTCCTTTTCTCCACAGCCTCTCCAACATTTGTTTTTGGTTGATTTCTTTATGATAAACATTCTTTCTGGGGTGAGATGGTACCATAGTGTGTTTTAATTTGCGTTTCATGGATGGCTAGTGATGTGGATCATTTTTGCATGTATTTCTTAGCTTATAGTATTTCTTCCTCTGAAAACTGTGTGTTCATCTGAGATACCCATTTCTGGATTGGGTCTTTAGATTTTGGGCCTCTGCTCTTTTTTAGTTCTTTATAAATTCTAGAGAGAAGACCTATGTCTGAGTGTGTATTAGTTAAGATTTTCTCAAAATTTGTGGGTTATCTTTTCACTCTGTAGGTAATTTCTTTTGTTGTACAAAAACTTCTCATCATGAGAAAGACTGAGTTATTAATTTATTCAATAATTATCTGTTCAGTTTGATTTTTGTTCATGAACTGTTTGCCTACCCCGATGTCTTTAAGATTTCTTTCTTCTTTGTCTTCCAGGAAATTTAGATTTTATGATTTAATGTTTATATCTTTAATCCAATTCTACTTTTGTTTAGTGCATGGTGATAGACCTGGGTCAAGTTTTAGTTTATAGCATGTACAGAGTCGTTTTTTCCAGCACTATTTGTTAAAGATGCTGTCTGTGTTTCATTAAACATGTTTGGACACTTTGTCAAAGATAATGTGGCCCTGTGTGTTTGTATTTGCTTCCGCATCTTGTATTCTATTCCATTGATTGTCAGGTCTATTTTATTGCCAGTACCATGCTGTTTTTATCACAGTAGCTATGTCGTGCATTGTAAAGTCAGGGACTGTAATGTTTCCTACCTTGTATTTATTGCCCAGGATTGCCTTTGCTATTCTAATTCTTTCTGGTTTCAAACAAGTTTTAGGAATTATTTCTCTAGGTCTATGAGGTATGTTGGTGTTAGTTTGGTAGGGGTTGCATTCAATCTGTTTAACAATTGTGGGAGTATGTTCATCTTCACATTGTTGTTTCTAATTATCCAGAAGCATGAAATAGGAGTGGTGACAGAGGGCATCCTTGTAGTGTTCCAGATTTGAGAGTAAAACATTTCAGCCTACTTGCTGGCCCCGCCTCCAGTGTGCACCGAGATGGCAAGTGAGTCTCAGCATAGTGGCACTCCTATAATCCCAGCTCTTTGGACCTGTAAACAGGCAGACCACTATGAGTCCAGTCTAGGAATGAGACCCTAAATGCATTGTAAACCTTTCCCTAAAAGATACTAGAAAAAAAAAGAGATTTGTGTTATATAAATGGATGTTCCTGTGTTGGGCGCATATATATTTATGAGTGTTACCTCTTCTTCTCAAATTTTTCCCCTAACCAGTAGGTAGTGGTCTTCTTCATTTTGTTTGATGTTCCTTGGTTTGAAGTTGAGACCATCTGTAAGCAAGATTGCTACTCCTATTTTCTGAGGTGCTGGGGCAAATAATATTTTTTTCCATCCTTTTACTTTCAGCCTATGAATTTCCTTATAAATTGTTTTTCTTGTATATAGCATATTGTTCCTAATCCACTGGGCTAATCTGTTTCTTTTAATTGGTGAATTGAGTCCATTTACATTGATGGTTATAACTGAGAAGTATTGACTTATGATTGACATGGTATTTACCTGCTATCACTTACTCCTTTTTCTCCTGTGTTTAATTGTTTGTCTTATTTAGTGGTTTCTTTCCATTCTCATTCATAGAATTCTGGTCATTTTGGTCCCTCTCTAGAGTATTATTTAATAGTCTGTGTGCATTTGGCTTTGTCATCATGAAATTCTTCAGCTGTTCTCTCTTATAGAAGAAGTTCACTTCTTCATCAAAATTGAGAGATGCTATACCAGGTCTACCAGTCTGGACTGGAATTTCTTTTCATGGAGGACTTGTAGTACTCTGCTCCATGCTCTTCTTGACTTCATGGTTTGTGAAGAGAAGTCTGACATTATTCTGATGGATTTTCCTAAAATGTGATCTGTTTCTTTTCTCTAGTGGCTTTTAATATTTTGTTCTTGTGCTGGATTTCTGTGTTCTTGACTATTCTATGTCTGTGTGTGTTTTCAATTGGATTGATGTTACTTGGAGTTTTATATGCTTCAGTTACCTGAATGCCAGATTGTTTCCCCATATTTAGGAAGTTTTCTGCTATTATTTCCGCCCATATTCTGTTTATATCATCTGTATTGATTTCTTTTTTCTCACTGATGCCTGTTAGTCTAACATTGTTCATCTTTGCATCATTTTGTAGGTGTTGAATTATTTTTTCCTGAATCCTATATGTTTTTAAGGGAACCTTTCTTACCTTTTCACTAGCTGGAACTGTGTTTTCAAGATCTGAAACTCCATTTTCACTTTCATTCAATCAGTTTTCCAGGCTCTGATTGAAATTTTAAGCTCCTGTTTATCTCTTTGAGTCTGCTTCATGCAACCTATTTCTTTCTTATATTGCTCATTGAAGGATTCCATCATGTTTCTAATCTCTTCTAAGTTTTTATCAGTGTCTTCATTAGAAGCAGTTATTTATTCTTTTATTATAGTTATCCTTTCTTTTTTTACTTCAGAGTTATTTGTGGTATGATTTCCTCTCTACCTTTCTTCAGTTGTTTCTTTACTTCATATGCTATTAATTCAGAATTTTTCTTTTTTACTTCAGATGTTATTTCTGATCTTATTTTCTCTGTATTTTTCTGCATTTGTTTCTTTACTTCAGGTGCTTTTAATTAGGAGATTTCAGCTGTGTGATTGCCATTTTCTTCTATGCTAGTGTCTTCTTCATTCATTCTGGGTGGGCTCGGGGCCTGAGATTTCATTTTGCTCCTTTGGTGATAATTATCAGTTGACCCACTTTTGTAATTAATGGATCTATATTTGAGATAGTAAGTACAAACATTATGTCTGTGTAGCTAAGCACATATTAAATTTGAAATTTGTATTCAATTTAATTCCTCTAAATTCTATCTGACCACCTCCCTTTGATGTACCTGGGGTCTTCTAGGCAAACTAGTTCACCCAGCTACCTGCTGCCTCCTCTGTAGATCAAACAAAAAGAGAGAAGACATGCTCATAGATCTCGTCTAGCAAAGTGTCTCAGCTTACCGGGTCCAGATCTACCAAGTTTGAACTTGTCCAGATATGCTTGGCTTGGTGTGCCTTCTGTGCTCAGTTTCTTCCTGCTGCAGCTCATGACAGTGAACCTGCTGTGACTCTCTGGCAAGATATTGAGTTTCTGTGTTAGCTGGGTGGGTCTGATTCCCAGGCATTCTGCAGAAAGTTTTGCTGCAGGGTTCCACAGGAGTCCTGTCACAGGTCTGGGATCCAGATGGGGAGGTTCTCGTCCTGGTGAGCAGGCCGAAGTTCCCACACATACACCAGGTCTGGAGTCTGGATGGGGACAGTTCCAGAGCACGGACATGCTGAGAAAGCTGAAGGTCCCACACTTATGCTGAGTCTGGAGTCTGGATGGGGAGGTTCTGGTGGCGATGAGCAGGTGGAAGTTCCCACACACATTATGGGCCTCGGGTCTGGATGGGCTAACTACACATATAATAAATAACATGTTATATGTATAGTTATATATGTTATAATATAATATATATGTATATTGTGTATAATACATAAATACATATATATGTTTTGCTCAATTTCTCAGATCTTGATTATTGTGCATCTTGGTGTAGATTTATTTTGGTTATGCCTAATTGGAGTTCTATGTGCCTCATTTTTCTGTATGTCACATTCTTTTCCCACGCTTGGGAAATTTTCTGCTACTTCCTCTTCCCATAATCTTTTTACGCTATTTTGTTGACTCTTACTTTCCTGTTGACATCTTTTTATCTTATATTGTTTTACGTTACATCATCCTGTAGCTACTGAATTATTATTTCTGGTTCTGTTAGTCTTTAGAGATCTTTCCTTTCTTGTTCATTAGCTGCACTGTTGTCTTCAAAGCCTCAAATTCTGTTTTCAGTGTTGTTCAAGCAGTTTGTCAGCCTTCAAATTCTTAACACCCTGGATATCTGTTTAAATCTGTTTGACTCATTCCAATTATTTCCTATATTCTTCTTTCAATGTTTTTATCATCGTTCCATTGTCCTCTACCTTTTAAATCTCTGTCCTCTTTAAATATGCTGAGCCACTTTTCCATGATTATTGTCAGTTGTCTGTTGAACTGAGAGATGATTTCTATCTAATTTCTTCTATAGCTGATGGAGTTTTCTGTTTCAGTTATGATTTCAGAAATTCGAGGTGTGTGGCTCTCAAGTTCTATGTCCTTGTCTCCCAGACTTGATTTGAGATTTCCTTTTTCTCCTCTGTTTTGTCATTTTTGATGCTCCTCAGACTCAGTAGTGTTGTGAGAGAGGTGGAGCATGGGTCAGTAAGGTAGCTGACACAGTTGGAGAGGCATGGTAGGAGTCATGAAGGCTCCTGTGACCACTGGGGGTGGGCAGCTGAAGGACCATTGACTTCCATTCCTTGACTTTCAGTCTGAAGTTTCCTTCTGAGTTAAATGTGTTTCTTGTATACAACGTATTGTTGCGTTTTGTCATTGTTCTATTCTACAAGCCTGTTTCTTTTGGTGGGTGAACAGAGGGCATTGATGGCTATGACTGATATATATATATATATATATATATATATATATATATATATATATTAGTTTATCTTTGTCATTTTTTTCTATCATAGGTTTCTCCTCTATTTGTCCAATGTAAGTATATGTTCTCAAATGATGGAATAGGGGCCCACAGGTCTACTTTAGATCCATGACAATAATGCATATCCTGGATTACCTTTTTAATCTTAAACTAGCTTTGATGAAGTTTTTTTTTAATTATTTCAATTACCTTTTAAGCAGGATGCAGTGGTTTAATTTTCTAGTCCCATATCTTCAAGAGGCTGATGCAGGAGAATTGTTCAAAACCAAGTAATTTCAAGCCAACCTGGGCAATATAGCAAAAAGCCTCTTCCTGGTCTCCAGGCCAGCTTGGGTCACATGCAGTTGCTCCTTTGGCTTAAAGTGAAGGACAATGCTTTCTAACTCCATGAAGGAAGTTAATGCTCCGGCCGCCATATCTTCATTCATACAATGATAAACCATATGGATCTATGACAGACTTTTTGTACCTGTTTCACAAAGTAACCAAAATGTCACATTGGGCAATCAATTCATTAAGTGTTCATCAATGTTACTTTTGTTAAAAGAATACCAGAGGACTAGCACAGGCTCTATTCCAAGAATGGTAGAGATTCTTGTGAAAATTTTGCAAATTTACAATAGACAACTGTAGTACACTCTTTGGATTTCAAAAAGATATAGTATTGGCCTCCTATATGGAAAAATCATGGTGTTTCAACATTAAAAGATGATGTGATTAATAATAAGGTCTGGTGTGGTGGCACTATTATGGCAGATTAGTAACAGAACACTCGTAGGAGGCTGAAGACATTAGAAAAATGGGATTCAATTCCAGCTAATGGGCAACAATCTGCCACAAAGTCAGATAATGTCTCTGAGAGAACTTTGTACTGGGTTTTTATACATTTTCAAATAACAATAGTAACCACATTAACTCTTTTAGAATTTACAAAAATTTCTCACATGATTTATATTTTACAAGGACTTGTTTAAATACGTGCTATCTTACCTACGATTTGTTTTAACTGTTTATTTGTTAGGTTAGTAATTTGTTGTCCTTTCTTGAGTTTTATGGCTAGTGAGGAGAGGACTGAGTGAGGAGTAAAGCCATGTAAAGCTTAAATAACTTTTAAAATTAGTTATTTAGTTTTAGAGAACTAACTGGAGTCTTCTGCCATGTTAGCGCATAACCATTGTCATAGTTTGGTTTAGGTGGCTCCCCAAAATCTACTGCTATTCACGCAGCAGCTTCTGGAGTTTTGATTGATCATTGTGGGTGTGGATGCTGCACCTGTCTTGGGGCAAGTAATTTGCATTACAATGTGAAGAGTGAAAAGGGGCTGGCTAGCTACCTGAGTTATGGATCTCTGCTCCTGCCTCTGTCACCAAAGGTTGCTCTCTGCCACGTGTTGCTCTGTCTTGGAACCAGCTGAACATGGAGTGATACTTTCAGTAACTGAGCTAAATAAACTTTTCCTTCCTTCATTTTGAATGTCAGGCATTTGTCCCAGCAATGAGAACAGTAGCTGAGACAACCATAATCAAAGCAGGGGGAGGCTGAACTAGGGAGATTGTATGAGTCTACTGTTAACCTGTACTACACAATGAGGTCCAGATTAGCCTGGATTACATAGTGAGGCCCTATCTCAAAACAAGCCAAATCAGTCAAAAAGACTGTTACTGAATCCTAAACAGAAAGGAAGCCAGAATCTTCCTTTCATATCTTATGATGAAATGCAAAGTGAGTAGATGGTTACGAGTTATCAGCAACTGTGTTGTCACTTGAAACACAATGACAACAAATCATTGGCCAATATTTGTGCTTTACTTTATCCTACATGCAAATCATAATTTCATATTTTACAAAGAAAATAACATGCACAAAATATCACAGAGAAATTTTCTTTCAGGTTTGGGACTGGAATTAGTAAATGATTAATTTTAAATGTTATGGCGCTCACCCATGGGTACCCTTCCCCAGAACCCTTTCCAGTGCTC
The DNA here is from genome assembly GCA_004027025.1 of Myocastor coypus. NCBI lineage: Eukaryota > Metazoa > Chordata > Mammalia > Rodentia > Myocastoridae > Myocastor > Myocastor coypus. Next base: position 79,577 of record PVJA010001956.1, on the reverse strand, counting down.
TGGATTGCACCAGCCACAATTGTGCTACAAAGATTTAACCTTGACTGTCTGCACCAGGCTGCTGCTTATATATGTAGCTTTGTTTTGGCTTTCTTTAAAGACTCTGTACTTTGTGCCCAGAACACCCTGGGCCAGCAAAGGACACTTTATGACTCCCCTTTCCCCATTCCCACCTGCTCTATAAAGTCCCTCACCTCCCCCGCCCCGCCCAGCAATCACTGCTGTCCAAGCCTGCTGAGCAGCCCAGCTCATGCTAGCTGCCATCAAGAAACCACTCTTTTCATGCCAGCTGACTTGACTATGTCAGCCGACTTGAGTATGGTCTTGTGTGGGTTCAAACATGCCTTTTACTGACAGTTTTACTGTTGCAAGAAATGAAGATCACCATGTTCCTGCCCAAACAACTCCTGAAACAAATTCTGGTACAGTCTGGTCAACACACAGATGAAACATCATAAAAACCTCCTAAGAAAACTGGACGACTAGCAAGATGTGAATTATGTCTCACTAAAGGAGATGGAAAACAGAACACATGTGCTGTCAGCATAAGTGATACTGAGGTAAGGAACATGCTGTTCTCATGTGTAAAAACTGCTTTGGGTATGATAATCAAAGTAAACTTTTTTAGCGTGTACATTTTATTTGCTTTTATTGTAGTTCACGTTGGAATTTTTTCTGCTTTTTTTAGACTTTATAAGCAGTAGATAGGTGATGGTGAAAATATTGATGCTTATTCTATATATTCATTACATATAAAAATTAATATTTTTGTGCTGATATTTTATTTTCCTGTTAAATATACATTGTTTAAAGGAATAAAACTCATAAAATTAAAAAAGACTAATTCATCAAGAGGAATGCTCCTAAAAAATTAACATGGACATTACAGTGAGCCATTGCTAAAACTTTGTCATGGTTGTGCGGGAGTGTATGCCTGTGTTTTGTAAGTTAGACAAGATTTGATTTGTTTAGGGTGATTAACTATAGTCAGTGTTTATGTGTTATAGGCCCGGCAGGATGGCTCAGTGGTCTAAAGAGCCTGATTAGGAAAGCTTAGGTGGCTGCAGGGACCTTGGTTTGATCCCTGGCACTACATGCTGCGCCAGCCCTGCCCTCAGGGCAGGCTGAGCCGCCCACAAAAATAAATAAATAAACAAACAAAAGTTCTGAAACAAGAAAAAAAATGTTTATGTGTTATTTTTCATGAAGTTATTCAGCTGATTCTGGCCATCTCTTATAAAAGCCCACCTTTTCCTTTTTATTTTATAAATTTCTTCACATCAACACTCTATAGTATTCCATCAGAGAGGAATGTAAAAGATATGATTTATTATCTATGAAAACTGTACTTGAGCGTATTCGACGAAAACATGACAAAACAGAAGTTTCATGACTTTACAAGTGGGAAGGAGAGTGGCACTAAAGAGATCTGGATTCAGAGGACAGGAAGAAAGGACAATCTCTGAAAATCAACATGCAAATGAAGAGAAATCTTAGTACTAGAGAAACAGGAAAGATAATGTAGAGAAAAATCTCAAACCAAGCCAACTTTAGAGAAAAACGTCAATGACTGTTCAACAAACTCTCAGGATATTCTAAAGTGAAGGCAAAAATATATCAGATAGGATGAGCAAAAAAGCAGAGAGAAAAAAAGGAGAAAAGAAAAAAGTCAGCAACAAGAAAATAAAACAATGATAGATGTTAAGTCAACACTACTTAGTAGTTATTCTCAATACAAGTGATCTAAATTCTCCAATCAAAAGATAAAACCTGGCAGGATGGATTAAAAATAAAACCCAGTGGTATTCAGTGCTCAAGAAATATATTTACTTCAAATTACAAATTAATAATCAAAGCATGGAAAACAATATTTCATACAATGCAAATGGAAAAAGCATTGCTAATTACCCTAATTCTAAACAAAAGGAGTTTCAAGAGAAAGCAGATCAAGAAATATAAAGATATTCTCTCTTCTTTTACAGCGGGATGCAACATAGTCAGATGATCATATCCCAGCACTGTTACAAAGATTTAATGCAATCCTCCACAAAATATCAATACCATAACTCACGTAGCAAGAGAAAGCAATCTTGAACTTCATGTGGAACTGCAAAGGCAAGCAGAAATACTGAAATGACACCCAGGATTTGGAGGAAGATTTATTCTATTTTAACAGGCACTTATTGGGATCATTCCCAAAACATCAGTCCCCAAAGGCTCAGGGAGGGAAGATTTTATGGGATTTCAAAGGGGAAGTACAGAGATAAAGTACTCAGCTCTCTTTGCTTGATTCTTACAATATTCACCATAGTGGCAGTTATACAAGACAGTAACTACTTGTTTCTAGGAGACAGAAGCAACTGGAACTGAATAGGAACCATTACTTGGGCAGCTGAAGTATGTTAGCTGGGGTGGGGGCATTTCCTGTTATAGAACCATAATAATATAAGCTATTCTGGGAAACAAAGGCAAGGTAGGGGGCATCAAAATCCTGGATTCCAAATCATAACAACAGCATGGTATTGCCAAAGAAACAGACCTGTGGATCAGCGAGACAAAATAGAGGATTCAAAAGCAACTCCAGTCAAATTCAGTTGTCTTATCTTTGACATAAGGGCCAAGGACTTTCACTAGAGAAAGGTATTTTCTTAATGGTGTTGGAAAATTTGCTATCCATAAGCTAAAGATGGAATGTAGACTCATCTCACTCACCATACACAACACTAACATCTAAATGTTTCAAAGATTAAATATTAAATTAAGTACTGAATTAAGTATCAGTATTAACTATTAAAATAAACAATCTGCTGCAAGATAATTTAGTTAAAACTTGTGAAGACAGCATCGGCAACAGAATCCTGATTGCATGAGCAATGGTTCTAAGAATCAACAAATGATGCCATTAAATGAAAAATCCTCTGCGGAACAAAGGAAGCCACCATGAGTAGGAGAAAAAATGTAAAATGGGGGAAAGATTGACAGCTATTTACCAGGAAAAGGATTAATACTCGGCATATATAAATCACTCAGAAAAGAGCTAGGCTTCTCAAATTTAAAAGCCCAACCAAAAAATATACACATGACATGAACAGATACTTCTCCAATGAAGAATGCATGTGGTCAATAATATTTAATATTAAAAATGTTCATTATTATTTATGATTCTTGAAATTTATGTTGAGCAATTACTGAGATTCTATCTCTGTCCAGAAAAAAATGGCTATCTTGAAGAAATTAACTATGAAGTCCTGGAGAGGTTGCAGGAAAAAGGAAGCCTCTGGTGTGAGTACAAACCGTAAAATGACCTTGGGAATCAGTACGGAGAGTCTACAAAAACTAAAAATAGAAATTCCATTTGAGTTGACGATTTCATTGCTAGGTATTTCCCCAAAAGAGTTAACAACATCATATTACACGGGTTCACACACATTCATTTTGACTGTAACATAATTGATAGTAGCTAAATCTTGGAAACAGCTTACAAGTCTATTACCAGATGAATGGACAAATAAAATGTAGTATTTATACAGAACATGACATTTATACTACTTGGTCATGAAAAAGATTAAGCTAGAGGTGCATTTTGTACTTGAAGGAATAATACACAACAAAACAAAAGAAAGAGAGAAAGGAAGAAAGAAAGAGAGAAAGAAAGAAAGAAAGAAATAGAAAGAAAGAAGGAAAGAAAGGAAGAAAGAAAGAAAGAGAGAGAGAGAGAGAGAGAGAAAGTCATGGGAGCATATAACCAATAAATCTCTCTGGGAGAGCAGAAAAACAAATGTAAATTAGGTGAAATCAGATATACTTTCAGCAAAACATTAAACCTTTCAGAAGAACAGAAAGGGCGGAAATGAATAGCGTTCAAATCAAGCAAGAGTAAAAACAACACAGCAACAGAAGTCTTTCCATAATAGTCCTAAGTGTAAGTTGTATTTTGCTGATGAGCTCCTGAAGAGAACTCTAATAGTGCATAAATTAAAGCAAGAATCAAATAATGAGATTTCAAATTAAATCAAATTAAAAATTTCTGCAGAGCAAATGAAATAAACAAATGAGTAAAAGGACAACTTACAAAATGAAAGAAAATTTTCACTTCCTAATTATCTCATTGATAATTAAAATTCAGAATACAGAAAAACTAAAATTTATAACACCACGAGGATGTCATCCAATCAAAAGGGATTTTGATTTAACAAATAAATTATTTTAATAATTAAAAATCACTGTGCTCCCACACATATCTGAATACTTATTTTGAGAAACATATGTTCAGAGCATAGTGATTTTTAATTATTAAAATAATTTATTTGTTAAATCAAAATATGTAAGCCTATAAAATATTGTTAATTATGGATAAAAAATAAGCTGGCAATATTGTAGTCATAATGCCACTGGAAAACAAGAACAAATTCAGATATTTTTCTGATAGAGATACAAATTTTTAACTTTTATTTTTATTCTTTACTTTTATTTATTTATGTATTTAGCACAGGGTCTACAAAATCTCACTACATAGATCAGACTCATAGCAGTCCTACTGTTTTCAGCCTCCCAAGTGTTGGCAGGGATTACAGGCGCACACCACCACAGCCAGACTCAGGTGCCTGCTCAGTGCCTGGGGACGGGGTCCGCATGGCACCACTTTTGTTTATTCATCGGAATGATCTAACCTAATTTGCTTGTTAAATTCTTCATCCAGGCAACCAGCTCTGAGCATCCAATTTGTACTGCAGACAGCCAATTCTGATTCACTATTTACAATCCTAAGGAAAATAAACTTTTATCCTTAACAAATTCTGGGGCACATCTCAATTACTACTTTTTTCTTCCTCTTTCCTCTATCTCTATGACTCTGTTCCTCCCTTTTCCCTCCTATTCCTTTCCTTCTTCTCTCCTCTTTCTTATCCTTGATATTGGGTTTTTGGGTTGCTTTTTAAAATTAATTTCATGTCCTAATGACATGTTGAAAACAAAATGGCTTTCTCAGAAAACATTCGTTTTAAAAATATGAAGATTCGCCGGGCATGGTGGCTCACGCCTGTAATCCCAGCACTTGTGAGGCTGAGGCAGGAGGATCGCTGCGAGTTCGAGACCAGCCTGGGCTACAAAAGTGAGCTCAAAGCCAGCCTCAACTGCACAGTGAGACCCTGTCTCAAAAAGCCAAAAAAAACAAATATGAAGATTGAGATTAAGTATTTTATAAAGATTCTATAGCCAGTAAAGTTATGACATATCATATAGTTTTACAACTATATTGTGCTAAATTATATACTTTCTACCACACTTGAAGTAATAAATGAAAGAAAAAATTGAGTCAAAATTGTAAGTTTAAGTTTTTAGTATGACAAGTAGTTAGATGGAGTAAGATCTCTTTTTTCTAAGGAAGGTTTTTTAGACTTATGTGTCTGCCCAATATTTTCATGCCATAATATACCATGTTTCCTCTTTTTTCTTTTATTTTCATTATTTTTAAACACAGAAACCATTATGCCAGAGAATAACCACTGGCAAAATAGCTGGGAAAGTAATAAATGAATAATTAATACCAATGATGATAGTAAAAATAGAAGCCTTGACATATCAGACAGTTTAATATTAATTTGATCATTCCATTATCTCAATAAAGTAGTTTAAGATGTTATACTTGTAAAGATAGGAAAACAAAAGACCAAGGCACTGAATTGCTTGTTTAAGACAACAAAATTATCAAGTGACATAGCAACATTCCATGCAAGGTTGTGGAACTGAGAGGTGAAGCATGTCTAACAACCTTTGCCTCTGGTAAATGTCTTTTATCAACATAGATGTGTGTATGTATGTAGATAGGTATATAAACATATGTAATTTCTTCATATTACCTTATCTTTTAGGAAAGGCAGTTTATTAAGCAGTTGTCTAAATAACAATTTTATATAAGTTAGAGCAATCACTATTTCCAGGATAAATATTATGTCTCATAAGGCCAATAAGGAATATGACTCTCTGTGACTTCCTATCAGCAATAACGTCATAAGACCATAAGACCACAGGAGGCAGGCAACTTGATGTTAACATTATATCTATTTTTATATTTTAGGAAATTGCTATCATGCAAGCAAAGAAAAATGCAATTTATACATGATAGAGTTTTGACTAGATTTAAATTCATCCTAATGCTAAAGCCATGTCATCTGCTACAAGGCTTTTCTCTGCATGGTGCATCTTTTATGTTAGACATGTGCAAAGTGCTACTTTCCCCAAGGGAATGGTGCCATTGGCAAGGCAGGCACGTTTTATTAACATATTCCATGAAATGAACATCAGACTGACTTATTTTGGTTCTACAGTCTCAACTGTTGCATACAAATAACAATTATAAAGATATTTGAAGTGAAAAGGACATCCTAGCCAATGGGCCCCATTTGCTAATTCACACATCTGTAAAGAGAATGTTTTCCAGACATTTGTCTGTGCAAATGTCTAAGGTATAGGCCATAACTTCCCAAATCATTGACATCCTATTTGAAAATAAAGATCTGTTAAATTCTGTTCAAGGAAGGAGAGGTTTTGAGTGTTCCATTGAGAGATTTATACAGTAATATATGAGGTATTTATGCTAGTGCCACTTGCAGAAAGTAAATAAGAGTTCCAGAGTTGAACAGCAGTTGGGGAAAAAAAAGACATGATATACATATAGACCTCAAGTATCATATTACCAACAATTACACAAGTTTCCATTTCATTATTCTGCTTAATTTCATATTCATTAAAAATCAGGTTATATTTGCAATAAATTAAGTGAATGAATTAGAAGAACATGAGATGAATATTAGAAGATTAAAACAGACGGCCATAAACCAATAGGGAGATAATACAGAATCTCAAATGCTCAATGACATAGAACACTTTTTGATGTATTTATTCGCTATTTGTATTTCTTCATTTGAGAAGTGTATATTCTATACCAATACCTATTTTTGGGTTAGGAATTTGAATTTTGGAGATGTGATTTTAAAAAATTTTTTACCTGTTCTATATATAAGGTGGTTAGAGAGGCAGTGGGCTATAATTTATCCCCAGTTCATGGGTTTTCTTTTTACTCCATTGGGAATTGGAGTACCAAAAGGATAATTTGCTGGATAAATCTATTAGATGCTCATAGCAGTAAGAAAAATAACGAACTATGAAAAACTTAAAAATATTTTCATTTCTTGAGAAAAGGAACTCCTTATATAGTTCAGGTAGAAAGAGATATCAGATATAATGGAGTGAAATAAATTTTTCAAAAATATATTGAGTTGTGAATACTGGAGGACACACAGAGCCTATGTAATCAAAGCAGTTTGAAAATAACTATGGAGATCATAGCAACAACAGTTATTAGATTAATTTGGAGTGATTATATTGATTAGGAATAGTACCTTTGTGAGATATTGAGATAATAATTACAAATGGAAATTGAAGAACAGAAGCAACAAAAGTCAAAGATCTTTGCATTTCAGATATAGAGGGAAATTTTATTTCCACTAGGAATTCTGATTATCACTGAATATGATATCTGGAAAAATATCGCAATAATAGAGATGGTGATCAGATTAGTTGTGAAAGCACGGAATGCAAATTATGACTATAACTATCAAAAGGGAATGCATGGCTGAGGACTCCAAGGAGAAATCTAGCTTGGTGTTAAATTGGTACCCAGTATTCACCATAAGCAATAAGTTACATTACTTGCAAAGATACAATAGCATTAACATTCATACTATGGATATTATAAATCTCTTTGAAATATAAGAGATTAGTCTATCAATATGAGCATTACTTTAAAGAAAATTCAGTTGCAATGAAATGTAAAACTTTTGAAACACCTGAACATGTATATTCACACACACACACACACACACATACACACTCACAGATCTGATATACATTGGTAATGTATTAAAAGCTGGTACGATACATATAAATCAAAATTTATAAACATATTATTCTGTAAGAAGGTGGTATTTCAGAGTAAATGCAAAATAAAATAAAGCTCATTTGTCTGTAAAAAATCGGTTTTTACAAAAAAGAGACCCAAGGATCAATGGAACAGAGGAGTAGATGCAACTACAACTACAAAAACACTCCGCCAACTTATTTTGACAAAGGGGACAAACACTCACTGGAAGAAAAATATTCTCTTTAACAAACAATGCTGGATAAAATGGCTTTCCTCATGCCCAAAACTAAAACTAAATCCAGGTCTATCGCTATGCTTCAAATTAAAAAAGCCAAAATGGTTTAATATTTAAACATTAAAACAGAAGCACTAAACCTTTTGAAAGAGAAAATAGATGAAAATCTTGGAAGACCTACGGGTAGGAAGAGAGTTATCCAGGCAAGCACTTATTCAACTGAACTGTCTCTCTGGCTTTCACAGAGAGCAAACTGGTCAAGCAATGGCTGTGACTCATCCAGATGGCTGACACTGACAAAAGTTCTATAAAATGCTGTACATGGTTTCGAGGTAAATCCTGAGGAGATATGGCTGACTATCAGATATGAAAGTTACATGTTTTGTTATACAGGTCTTGATTTAAATTGGTCTTAAACATGCAGCAGAAAAGTTTAATCACGAGGTATAAAAAGTAAAGCAGGTTAGTATGCTGATCTGTAAAAGGCTTAAGTCAACAGTTTCTGACATTGCCAGTTCTGCTGATAATCCATTACTGTTATGGAATATTGAATGAACTATACATACAACTACTTTCCCTTAGTTCAATGCGAAGAAATATTTGAGCCAATAGTTTTTAGAAAAGTTATTTTGCCTGCATCTTGTACTCTGAGCAACTACTATGAAGACAGCAATATGCATTATCTTAATTATTGTGGCTGTCCCACTAATGTGTTTTGAAACAGTATCATTGTTATTTCATTCTTATTAAAATAAATGAAATTTTTGAAAACTGCAAAACATCAGTTTTTAAAATTAAAATTAAAGTGATGGTAAAATATATCAAGAAGAGTGAAGGAAGAAGACCAGAAAAGAAAAAAGAAAAAAAATATGTTAAGCGGGAAGAGTAAAAATAAAAAGTGAGAACAAGAAGCCATAAAATTGGGCCACTAAAACTTGAACAAGTTAAGGACAATAGTCAGTGCTGAAAATGTCAATCACAAGATATTTGGCCATTATGTTTTTACCAAATGCATAGCAGTAATTCATTGTACAGTAATAGGTGAACATACAAAGAAGAGAGTCCAAATGCTAGAAAGAGATATTTACTTAGGTCTCTAAGTTCACAATAGCCTTAGGTAAAGCAGGGTGAATGATATTATAAAGTGGTGATAAAGAAGAAAAAGATATCTTAGTAATTTATGTTAGATGATGTGTGTTTTGTGTAAATGATTATTCATAACATATAAGTATGAATACATATATTTATACATACATATTCTCCATAATAAGTAAATATTGTTTGAAGCAAATTATAGAACAAATATATATATATATGTATATATATACATATACATGTAAATATATATATATATATATATATATATATATATATATACAAAACCAGAACAAACTTAAGAATTTATGGTTTTTAATATAACAGTGCTAGAAATGAATAATAATAATAGCAGGAAACAAGTGACTTATATATATAAAGAAATTAAAGTTTAACCTTAAAAAATCTTGGAATAAACCAAATATGGTGGTGTCTATAGTTATAAGACTGGAGACTAGGTAGAAGGATAGTAGGCTGGAAACCACCCTGTGCAATTTAATGATGTAGTGAAACTCTCTTAACAACAACAAAAAAAGGCTGAGAGTGTAGCTTAGTATGTAGAAGCAGGGTTCAGTTCCTAGCATCATGAATAAACAAACAAACAAATAAACATTTCTGGTCCAAATGAAATGTAAGTAAAACATTCGCATTATGGAGAATATAACAGTGAAGTAAATATTTTATTTTGGAGCCTACTACAGACAAAACAGTGTTTTTAGGAAAACCCATACCTAAGTTAATTAAAAATGAAAAATAAAGGAAATGACTGAAGCATTCATCTGACAAAGTCACTGTATGAGAAAAATTTTTGAAAAAAAAGATAAAAATTATACACACACACAAACACAAAAGAAAAAATTAAACTGAGCCTTCTGAGTGCTGGGATCACAGATGTGTGCCATCATATCTAACTTAAAATGTTAAAAGAAGGAAGCTAACTATGAAAAGATAGCTACTTGGGCAATTTTTTCATAGTAAGATTTCAGCTTTCATAAGAATAGTATTCAGAAAAAATGTAATTTACCAAAGTTAACCGCAGAGATGTGTAGTCTAAGCCATTTGACTAGCCAGGCGTGGTGGCTCACGCCTGTAATCCCAGCACTGGGGAGGCTGAGGCAGGAGGATCGGTGCGAGTTCAAGACCAGCCTGGGCTACAAAAGTGAGCTCAAGGCCAGCCTCAACTGCATAGCGAGACCCTGTCTCAAAAAGCCAAAAAAAAAAAAAAAAAAGAATAAATAAAATAAACCATTTGACTCCTCCATGAATAATAATGATAAAAAAGAGATTGAAAAAGATTTCAGAAAATGGAAAAATATTCCTTTCTCTTAGATAAGAAAGACCATCACTGGAAATGATTATACTCCCAAAATTGCTACACAGATTCAGTGAAATCTTAACTAAAGTACCATTATCATACTTCAGAGGTCTAAAGAAAACATCCTAAATTCATCTGGAACAAGAACAGAACTAGAATAGCAAAAGCAATCCTGGGAAATAAAGGAAAGGCAAGAGGCATCACAACCCCTGACTTGAAGTTATACTGAAAAAAACTGTTGTGATAAAAACTCATTGCAATCCTGGCATAAAAAACAGGGCCTGAGGATCAATGCAACAGATCAGAAGATGCAGATACAACTACAAAAGCACTCAGATAACTCTTCTTTGACAAAGGGACCAATCATGGACACTGGAAGAAAGTTAGCCTCTTTAATAAATGGTACTGAAGACTGGCTTTCCTCATGCTAAAGGCTAAAATTAGACCTATGTGTTTCACCATGTACCAAATTACAATCAAAATGGTTCAAATATTTAAATATTAAGCAGGAACACCAAATATACTGGAGGGAAAAGTAGGTAGAAATCTTGAGGACATAGGGGTAAGCAGAGAGTTCATGAACAACAATCCAAATGAATGGGAATACTTCAAAGGATCAACTGAAATCTCTCTATTTTTTTTTTTAAGTTTCTCCATGTCAAAAGAAATTACCAACAGAGTAAAAAGAAAATCTATGTACTGGGAAAAAATTATAGCCAAGTGCCTCTCTAAGCATTACCTTATATATAGAACAGGTAAAGAATTTTTAAAAATCACACCTCCAAAATTCAAATTCCTAACCCCAAAGTGGGTATCTGAGTAGAATATACACTTCTTAGGTAAGGAAATACAAATAGCAGATAAATATTTCAAAAAATGTTCAGTGTCTTTGGGCATTTGATAGAAAAAATAATTTAAACAAAACTGAGATTCGATCAAACTCCAGAAAGAATGGCTATTATCAAGAAATCAACAAATAACAATATTGGAGGGTCGGTGGGAAGTAAGGGACTCTTGTCCCCTGTGGTAGGAGTGCAGGCTGGAACAACCACTGTTGAAATCAGTGTGGAGATTTCTCAAAAAGTTAAGATTGGAGGTCCCATTCAATCCATCTCTTCGCATCCTTGGTATTTTTCCAAATGATCTGAAAATATACCATAGAGATATATGTGCACCAATGTTTATATTAGCCCAATTTGTCATAGTTAAAACTTGGAATTGCCCTAATTTCCACCAAATGAGGAATGGATAAAGGTGATTTTTTTTTTTTTTTTACAAAGTGGAATATCATTCAGCTATGAAAAACAATAAAGTTGAAGTTTTTATAAGGAAACGGGTGCAATTAGAGACCATACTCTTAAATGAAATATGTCAGATCTTCATGTGTGTACATCACATTTTATCCTTAGTATAAGAAACTGAAAGAATGAATAAAATCTGAAGGTTACAATCAATACCAAGAAAAGAGGATGAAGAAATTAGACTTGAGAAGGATAGTAGAGGGAGCTGTAGAAAAGATACATTTATGTATGTAAGGAGAATGGTTTGGACATTGTACTATGAAGTTTTGGTGGTATGTGGAAAGGAGCACTTAATGCTTAGGTTTTTTGTGTCTTCTTTTTTGAATGTTGTTTTCCTTGTTTACTCTTCTTAATTTCTTACAATTTTTTTCTTTCTTCTTTCAATTTTGCATGGATATATCTGGTAATCTGAACAACTAATTTGAAGACAACACTAAGCAATAAAGCAAATATCATTACATTCATATTTTTTGTTTAATGGCACGCTATATCACTTGGAATATTTTCTGTTTTAATAGTATTTTATAGTCTCTTTGAAAAATAAATTAAAAGTTGAACATTATTAGTCATTAGAGAAATGAAAATTCAAAGAACACTGAGTCAAATATTTAGCTCAGTGGCACAGAGTTGGCTTGGCAAGTACAAGATCCTGCATTCCATCCTCTGTACAAGAAGAAGGAGCTGGGCACAGTAATGTGCCACTGTAATTCCAGCACTCAGGAGGCTCAGGCAGAAAGATCATTTGAGTTCAAGCCAGCCTATGCTGAAAAATGAGGTCAAGACTACTTTGAAATGCATGGTGAGACCCTGTCTCAAAAAGATTAAACAAAAGAAAATCTAGCTCATCCCTGAAAGAATGGCTATCATCAAGAAATCAATAACAGATGATGCAGAATTATAGAGAAGTCTTCTTTACTGTTGGTGGGAGTTCAGATTGGTACAACTCCTATGAAAATCAGGGATGAAATTCCTCAGAAAACTAGTATTAGAGATCCAATTCAACCCAGCGATACTCCTTTGGGTATTTTCTCAGAAGAATTAACAGAAGAATAACATCATATTATTGGGTATTGGGTATTTTCACAGAAGAATAACATCATATTATTCTAACTTTTTACGTCCACCCATGTTTATGGTAGTGCAGCTTGTCATTGCAAAATCTTGGGAACAGCCTAAATGTCCATCAACTGAGGAAGAGATAAGAAAGATGTGGTATTTTTATACAATAGAGTGCTACTTACCAAGGAAGAAGGACGAATTTGAGACTTTTATAAGTAAATGCTCTTGAGACCATACCGAAAGTGGTATAAATCAGACTCACATGTAAATATCCTATTATCTCCCTCATGTAAGAAACTGAAGAAGTCAAGATCCAATAAATACAATAAGTTTTGTGAAGGGTTAAGAAGTTACTGAAAAGGAAAGGGCAATAGAGATAGGAGAAAGGGGAAGAGAAAAAAAGAGGATGATACTTAAGATACTTATATTATTAATTTGTATTAATTTATTCCAAAATGGTTTATGTTCACAGTATTTGATAAATTTTTCATGTGTATATCCCATAATCAGAGCAACTACACTGAAAATAACGATACAGAATATATTAACCATTGTTACTCTCCTATTATCAAAGCTTTGAAATTTTATATCATGACTTTTATTATTTTCTTTTTAAGCTAAAAGAGAACATACAAGTTAAACTTTAAACAACATAGAACTGTGAATAAAGCAACATGGAAGATCTACCCATGGGGTTAGGGAGACAGCCTGGAGATCTAAGCACCAGGCTGGCAAGAGCAAGGACCCAAGTTCTATCCATGGTACTACATGGTGTGCCTGTCCCTGTCACCTGGGGCATGCTGTGCTTGCCACTAAAACCTGACGTGGTTATACATGCCTGTCATCCCAGCACTGAAGAGACTGAGATGGGAGGGTCTCTGTGAGTCTGAGCTGCACAGGGAGACTCTGTACCAAATAAATAAATAAATAAATAAATAAATAAATAAATGGTTTTAGAAAGATTTTTCCATTAAATAAGAAGATGCTTTCTAAATGAATTTCAGTGGCTATATTTCCACTGTAATTTCCACTTACGACTTTCACTATTTGCATGCAGCTATCGTGACTCTGAGTAGGAAGATTATCTTCATTGAGTGATAATTTGATATTAAAATCATTGCTCTTCTTTTAAAGTATATTTAGTATAGGGCTCAGACCCTAGTGATCCTCCCATTTTTAACCTCCCCAATGCTAGAATTACAGTCATGTGCCACCAGTCCTGGTCTCTGCATGTCAGCAAAACCCGTGGGAGGGTCAGTGAGGCATGTGGGGTCACGACTGAACCCCAGTCCCTCTGCTTGGTTAAGCAGATGTTTAGTCCACTTAACTGTCTTGCCAGCCCTTAAAATCAGTATTGTTGTAAAAAAGAATATAAAATAAAACTAGATTTTTGTACGCACTACAACAAAATTCACTATAAGTGTAGAACAAGGTTGAGAAGAATGCTTAAAAGTGACGAGTTTGATAATAAATGACTGAAATAAAGGAATATAGATTTCACAGTTACAGGGTCATTGTTTTAATTAGAATGACTTAGCAGTTTTTAGATGATAGTTGGCAAAAGAAAGTGAACAATCTAAGGAGTATTTAGAGTGACCCATAAATCGGTGTATTAAAGCTGCTGGGTTGATTAATTTGTTCATAGCATCACTACATGCTGTTTAGTAGCTTGTCGAATTCTGGCAGACTGTACAGTTCTTGAGATTTTTTTTTCTATTTTACATTTTTACTCTTTTAATGATTCTAACTACTCTTTCATTAGTGTGAGAGCTTTGTATACAGTTGTCCTCAAGGATTGAATGACGCAGCTATGTCCGTTTGCTACATGTAAAGCTAATGCTCTGCATACATGAAATATAAAAGTAAGCTCTTTTCCAAATGGGTTGACATAGTTATTTAATGCTATAAATATTATCAGTTAAGTATTCGACAATTAAATGAACAGCAATTTAAGATAAATGGCAATAATTGATGGTAAGGTATACTCTAGATTACAGCTGGCAAACTAAAAGCTATAAAATTTCTCAAATATACAGTACATGGAAAAGAAAAATGTATCCAGGGAGGTAAAAAAAAAAAAAAGCTGAGTATTATCATATGATTATTTGTTCATGATTAAACTCATGAAATAAATTTTATACCTTTCCTGAAAAACTATTGTTTTGAAATAACCTATTAATTTTAGTGTAACTTTTCCCTATCAAATCTTATTATCCTGGGATTTTGTGGGCCACATGTGAAAAAATTAATTTTCTACACAATATTTTATTGAGGATACCATTTTAAAATCATTGTTTAACCAAGTAAAAGAAACAGGACACCTCAGGGAGTAAGACTAACAATTGCATACCAATTTAAATATGAGATGTGTCTCAAAGCATTTCAAAAGTGCCTGAGGATTTTATAGGACATTTCCATTTTTTATATATTTATATTAGAAATGCCTATTATGTTCCCAATCCAAATACATTGTTTATTGCTCTAGTTCATTCCCTCTGACTTCATGCATTGATATTAACTATGAAGTAGTTTTCATTGTTTGATTTTATCTGTGAGGCACTTGCAAATAGACTCGGGAGTGTTTTGCCTATTCAGTGGTTCTCAGCCTTTCTAATGCCATGACCCCACAATACAGTTCCTCATGCTGTGGTGAGCCCAAACCAAAAAATAATTTTTGTGGCTACTTCACAACTTAAATTCCAAGGAAATAATATTTTCCGATGGCTTTAGGTAACCCCTGTGTTTTGGTCGTTCGACCCACACCAGGGTTGTGACCCACATGTTGAAAACCTCTGGATGCTTCACCTAGTTACTTCCTAGTCAACTGGTAAGAATGTGTTCAGTGACAACATAAAAAAGAGGCTTCCCTGACTGCCACTTGAATGAGGGTTCCCTCTCTTCTTAGAGCTCCCAGCTATAAATATTTAGAAGCCTAAGTACCCCATTTTCCCCACAAGGCTATGAGAATCCTGAAAACATGTGATGTGGTATAGCTATGTATCCAGGCCCATTGCTGAGACTCCATTACATTTATTTGTTGTAGAAACCAGTGAATGGTTGAATGGCTGGGGAGAGGCTGCGTAAAGGACAGATACAATGGTTTACTTGTTTCAGGAGGCTTCATTCCATAGTCTTTATATAAGAGATAAGTCAAAGCAAGTGGTAGGAGGAAACATTTCATTTGTTCTTAGTTAGAAGAAAATTCCAAGTTTAATAATTGCTACAGAAATCATTTCTGATAAAGTGATAATAATTTTGCCTATAATCTAGAGAGAAAATAAAAGAAACATATTATTAAAATGAATTCAGCAGTTGTTTTCATCACCATCAGACTAAAGCACCTGGATGAACCTGAGCTACTTTTTACCAGTTAGAGTGGTGTTTTATGCATTCAAACATATTTAAAATTTTGAGCATTGACCACAATGAGTCTATAAACAACACATCTTTTTATAAAACCCTTAGCTGAAAGTAAGAATTTAGTGCAAGTGAAAATCCATGCCAATCTAAAACCAGTTCAGCTTTGGCAGGAGTAGTGATCATGGTTTGGTCCCCAGTCCTGCATGTCATACCAGCACCACCCACAAGGTGTGCTGAGCTGACAACTAAGTCCAGGCACGGTGGCGCACACCTGTAATCCCAGCGCTGGGGAGACTGAAAGCAGGAGAATCACTGTGAGTCCAAGTTGTATAGTGAGACCCTGTAAGAAATACATAAAATTAAAATAATGAATATATAAAATAAAGACAGATCACATATTCTTATTTTTAACAACATTAATTTTTTCATACTACCATTGTTTCCATAATAGTTGAAGAAACATTTCAAGAAGCAGGAAAACTGTTTCTGTAATCACTACCTTGAATGATTCTCAGAGCTGACCAGTTCTTTGAAAAGAACTAATGATCTTGGACATTTTCCAGGCGTCATACGCACTTAGAATATTTATTTTACTCAGGGAAATGGTATAAGCACAAGTGTCCTTTCTTAAAAAAAAGATGTCTTAGATCACCTCATGCATAGACTTAATAAACTCTCCACAATAAAGTGGTGTTGATTATTGCTTTACACAGTTGTAGCAGCCTCATTAGTTTCACTACATAGCTTGAGATGGTTTCATGCCAAATTAAAAATGTAGGTCATTCAAAGGACTGATGGTGCTAGTTCAGCATGAACTGATTTCTAGCTCACCCATATCCAACAGCCTTTTATCTTTTTCTATTGCAAAATATTTCTTCTGGTGGTTATAATTTTATATGTAAATTTATGAAAGCATTTGTAATTACATTGTTAGAAGCACATGCCTTATCGTCCACCAGATTATCGAATGTTTTAAGGGGTAATTGTCAGTGCCTGAGGAAATATCCAGATTTATTTTCAGTTATCCTGATGAAATAATTCAGAGAACTTGTTATGTAACAGAGTGCATTCCCTTGAATAGTATTTCCATTATCTGCGAGTATGTGCTATTTGAGAAGAAAGAAATCACCAAATAAATTTCAGAAATTAATAATAAAATTATTTTACGTGTATTTCAATACTGCAGAATGGATCAAGGTCTAATATATACAAAGACAAGATTCACCAAGGACAACAAATACATCATGCTTGTCGCTACTGTTTGTTTAGATTTTCAGCATCTCTATCATTGTTAACTACTCCTGAAAGTTGTTAAAAACAAAGGAAAAGTTCATTATGAACTCCTATACTTATGTATTTCAAACATTAAAAATATGTAGGGCAATGATACACCGGCTTTTCCCTCTATTTAGATGTTTATTGCCATTCAATATAGTCTTTTATATTTTCAATCTCTTTTTTTAAATTCATGTAGGAGTCAAATGGTTTAGATGACACATTTCTTGCAGCTAACTTTTATTGATTATATTTTTCTGAATATTATTTTTATAAAAGCTGAAAACTTACTATGAAACAACTGGCCAAAATAGTTATCTTTTCACAGTTAGCTTCCTTCTTTTAACATGTTAAGTTGGATGTGGGGGCACACACCGGTAATCGAAGCACTCAGAAAGCTGAATGGCAGGAGGATTTCCAACAGACTGAAACCGGTCTCAACGACATATTGTGATACTGTCTTAAAAATAATTATAAAAAAGCAATAATTTTTGTTATTTTAATAGTTATGCTCACCCATTATATAGTTTCACAAATATAATTTCTAGAAATATCTATGAATCCAGTTAATTCCTTTCTATTTGCCTCTGCATTGTGCATCTCTCTCTCTCTTCACACACACATCTATATTTATATCTACCTATCATCTATATCTATCTATCCATCTATCTACTTATCTATCTTTCTTTCTTTCTTTCTTTCTTTCTTTCTTTCTTTCTTTCTTTCTTTCTTTCTATGTGCTTTTACCTGTTTTTAGATTTTTTTCTCTTATAATGACTTTGTGAGATGAATACCTCAATCATTCATTTTGTTTTGGTGAGCCTCTCATGTGCAACTGAATACAATGTATATTTTGATATTCCATGATGAAACACTCTGCAAAGGCCCATTAAGCTAATTTCTTGAAAAGTTTATTTTAGTTCTACTGATTTTTGCTGACTTTTTGCCTAATGTATCTCTTTGTGGCCGTAGTGGATTAAAGTTCTCCAATACAATTGTATTATCATTGTTCATTTGATTTTTCATGTCTGTGAAAGTTTTTCTTATATAGGTGGGTTCTCCTACATTGGATGCATATATATTTATAATTGTTATCTCTTCCTCTTGCAGTTTTCCCTTACCAAGTATGTAGTTACCTTCGTTATCTCTTTTTATCATACTTGGTTTGAAGTTGATATTGTCATCAACTAGGATAGCTACCCCATTGTGTGTGTGTGTGTGTGTGTATGCTGTTGCAAGGAATATTTTTCCCTATTCCTTCACTTTCAGTTGTGAATTTCCTTTTGCTCTAAATGTGTTTCTTGCATACAATAGCTATAGCTAAAATAACCTTATGAAAAGTACTTTAGTTATTAGCTAAATGACTCTGAATAGCTTCTTTGACTAAATGAGTAATTTTCACAGGTTACTTACAAGAATATCATCTTTATGAATTGGTAGAAAAATGATGTCACTAAAAATTTGTAGCTGGGCCACACAAATAGCTCAGCAAACTAAAATACTTGCTTTGGCTAAGCACATGGGCCAGGGTTTGATCCCATGTACCATGCTGTCTACCCCCCCCCCCCACCCTCAGGGATGTGCTGAGACAGCCACTGAGACAGGGCATGGTGGCATAGGCCTGTAATACAAGCACTTGGAAGACTTAAAACAGGAGAATCACTATGAATCCGATCGATGTAGTGAGACTCTATCCACCCTGTATACCATTGTTTTAGTTACTCTTCTGTCGTTGCTGAGTCAAATACCCAACACTCAAAATGAGAGAAGGAAGGACTTATTTAGCTCACATATACTGGAGGTTTCAGTCTATATTCAACTGGCTCCAAGGCAGAGTGGCACCTGGTAGATCGACCTTTCAAGGCAGCAGCTAAGAGCAAGACCAAAGGGAGGAGTAACAGCAGCTCAAGCAGCTGACTTCTCTTCCTTCCTTTCACTGACATGTAAATTGCCTGTCCCAGGGGAGGTGCAGGACCCACACCCACAAAGATCAATCACAAATTCTAGGAGCTGCCTCATGACTGCATGAAGCTTTGTGGGGACACCTATATACAACATATAATAACCCTATAATCCCTCTCCTAAATTCATAAAAAATAAATATACAGCATTTAGCAAATTGCATTCTCCTGTCAAATCCATTACTCTTTCATTCTTTTACCTAGCTATTGAATATGTTATAACCTCACCATGTTTACTATTCCTTGTTACTTTTATTTTTAGTGAAACTTGAAGAAACTTACTCTGTCTCTGAAGCTGACTTTCTTTCTCTATTAATTAATACATGAAAATTATGACTGGAGAAAATTTCACAGTTCCAGAGATTTTGCATTTACACAAAAATTTCAAGGAATGTCGAGTATTAGTTTTTTCATATCTTTAGAATGAGATCAATTCTACAATTCTTTAATATTCTGTGCTTTTAAATTGCATGAAAATAAAGTTTTCTTAAAATTTTACAACTGATAAATTTACCATACTTTAACAGGAAGATGATCAGCACCCAGGCCTGGAATGTGAGTGGAACTGCCCTAGGCCCACGGGAAACTCACTGGACCCAACACCCAGGCCCAGGGTGTGAGTAGGACAGCCCTGGTTCTATCACAAATTCATTAGGCCCAGCGACGAGGCCCAGTGGTGAGACTACCCTGGGCCCACAAGAATCTCATTAGACCCAGGAACCATGCCCAGCATGTGAGTGAGATGACACGAGGCCCTCCAGAAATTCATTAGACACAGCAACCAGGACCAGCATACAGGTCCAGTGTGGAAAACTCTGGCAGAACTCCTTGCAGAGAGGCTAGAGACAAGACCCACCCAGCTGATCCAGGAGGAGAATGTCTTGCCAGAGTGGCACAGCAGGTTGACCTCCAAGGGCTGTAGTAGGAAGGAGTGAAGCTCAGCAGCCAGACCAAATCCACATCCACCTAGACAAGTTTGAACTTGGTAGATTCAGATCTGGTGCTAAGGTAACAAATCTACCAAAGCTCTACACTGAAGGTCAGAAGACCAGGCTATACAAAATGACAAAGAGAGGGAGCAAAAATGCGCTTTCCGGCTCCAAGCCCATCCAGAAAAAAAAATGCAGGCAACAAAAATATAGAAGAAAGTGGAAATCACATATCTGAAATATCTGAAATAATAGCTCCTGAAGTAAAGAAGCAACTGCAGGAAGGTATAGAGGAAATCAGATCAGAAATAATTTCTGAAGTGAAAAAGAAATGATAACTAAAACGAAAGAAGCAACAAGTGCTTCTAAAGAAGACACTGATAAAAAATGCTTTACAGGAAATTAAAACCTCAATCACAAGCTGGAGAAACTGTTTCAATGAAAGTGAAAA
This sequence comes from Myocastor coypus, assembly GCA_004027025.1. Taxonomy (NCBI): domain Eukaryota; kingdom Metazoa; phylum Chordata; class Mammalia; order Rodentia; family Myocastoridae; genus Myocastor; species Myocastor coypus. Next base: position 58,675 of record PVJA010001956.1, on the reverse strand, counting down.
TAGACTTTCAGATCTTAATGACATCATTGCAGCTAATGAAAAGTTAAGAATATATCTCTTAAAAACAACTAGGATACAGGAAAAGAACAATTCAACATCTGCAAGGTGATGCAAAGTTGAACAATATAACATTAATAATCATCAATCAGAAAGAAGGCATCAATACAAATGGTATAAAAAGAATACGGGCAGAAGTAATAGCAATAAACTTCTCAAATATGGGGAAACATTGTGACACTGAGGTAATCAAAGTATATAGAACTCCAAAGAACATTAACCCAATGAAAACCACACCCAGACATTTAATCAAGATCCCAGAAATTCAGCACGGGAACAGTATACTAAAAGTCACTAGACAAAAGAAACAGATTACGTTTAAAGGAAAACCCATTAGAATAATGGCAGATTTCTCTTCACAAACTGCCAAGTCAAGAAGAGCATGGAACAAAGTATTATAAGTTTGCCAGAAAATAAATCCCAAGCCAGACTGATACAGCCTACAAAATTCTCTTTCAAATATAATGGAGAAGTGAAATACTTCCACAACAGAGAACAACTTAAGAATTTCGTGATGACAAAGCCAATATTACACAGTTGACTAAAATATATTCTAAGGAGGGATCAAGATGACCACAACTCCATGAAGGAGAATGGAAAGAACCTACCAAATAGGGTGAACAATTAAACACAGGAGAAAAAGAGGTATACAACAGCAGTCTTTCAACTAATCTTTTGTATACAACAGCAAACTATTTCCATCAGCAAATTTTGTAAATGGATTTCTCCTGTACCCTATGAGTCATGATTCTGCCTGAGTCTGCTGGGTAGCTATCAAGAAAATAGCAGTAAGTCTGCCAAAAATGACACCTGGCCATCAGTAAGCATCACAGGCACTGTCCATGTCCACAATGTACTAGAACGTTTTGTGATATCCTATGCCAAAACTGTTAGAAATTCTGGTCATATATTTGCCACTCCAGTACCTATGTTGTGTTTTATTCTTAGTTATTCTTTATTATCATGGAAAATTTTTCTTAGTTGCTATTTTTGTATTATATTAACCTATTCAAATACTATGTGAGTACTCTGAATTAATTGCAGATTTTATGTTTTTTAAAAGGTAAAATTGTGGATCTAACTTATTTCACATAAGTTTATGATCTTGAGAGTCATCCATTTACGTAAAATTATCTGAAGTTTATCCTTTTTTATGGCAGTGTAGTAGCCCATCATATATAAATTCTAGAATTTCTTTATCTATTGATGGATATATGGGTAAGGGGTGTTTCCAAGATTTCGGTATTATAAATTTTGCTGCTGAAATTATGGATATGCATGTATCACTATAGTGTTACTTTTTAGTTCTTTTGGGAAAAAAACATGAAAGAAGAATGGTTAGAGAAAATGAAACTTCTAGTTTTAGTTTGTTGAGTAATATCTGTACTGATTTATAGTTTTGGAAAAATTAACCAGTACAATTAAATAAGAGAAATAAATAAAAGGAATACATGATCAGAAAGGTAGAGATTAAATTATCAATATTTGATGATGAGTTGATCCTCTCCATAGATGAACCCAAAACTCCACCAAAAGACACATAGGTTTGATAATCAAATTCGTTAGTGTGGCAGGATAGAGCTCAGCACCCAAGGATCAGTAGCGTCTGTGTAAACCCATGACAGACTCACTGGGAAAGATCTGAGGAGAAAAGTGACTCTTGAGACAGAACCAAGTAAAATGGAATACTCAGAAGCAATCTTTAAAAAGACCGGGAAAGGTCTCTACATTGAAAGCTACAGTACTCTGAAAAAGGAGATCAAAGAGGGTTACAGAAAATGTAGTGAGCCACTATTCGTGGATAGGGAAAACGAACAGAGTGACATGGCCACATTTCCAAACTCTTATACAGGTTTAATGCAATTTGAATCAAAATAACAATAGAATTCTTTAAATAAGTAGATGAGGGGCCTGGCGAGATGGCTCAGTGGTCTAAAGCGCCTGCTTGGGAAACCTTGGGCGGCTTCAAGGACTGCGGTTTGATCCCCGGCACCACATGCTGAGCCAGCCCTGCCCTTGGGGCAGGCTGAGCCAGCCATAAAAATGAGTGAATAAACAAATAAAGGTTCTGAAACAAGAAAAAAAATAAAATAAAATAAAATAAATTCTTAAAAAAAAAAAATAAGTATAGGAAACAATCCTAAAATTCAAATGAAACAATAAAAGACTTAAAATAGCAAAAGTAATTTTGGGTAACAAAGATAATGTTGGAAGCTTCACAAGCTTTGATTTGAATGCTGTCTGCTTTCTTGTGCGAAGGATGAACTATATTTTGTCCTCTTAAGAGTCATAATTTCTTACAATTGTGAATGAAATGCTCAAATAATCATTAAGCATTTTAGCCAATATTGGTTAAAATAACTTCATTATTTCTTTTCTCAAAAGAAAAACAAATAAACTGACAAAACGAACATTGTCTCTCAGGCAATGACTCAGGCCTACTGTGATGCACATAAATCTATCTCTCTCCACTTTGTACTTTACCTACTCCGATCACTTCTGATTGTATCAATACTGCTATAAATTGCAACCAACATATTGATTCCTTTAAATTTTTCTATTTAAAATCCTAACAGCATCTTTATTCTGAAGTTCAAAGGAGAGGAAAATATGAATTGCCAATTATGTCAATAATAGATCTGAGTTTTTCTCTTATAATTTTGTTGACAGCATGTATATTTTGGACTCTGCCCTGAGAGACTTAGTATGCACTGGCCACACCATATATGCTATAAAACCCTGCCATACCTACACTGAAGCTACTAGTCCAGGAAGCGAAAGTACAACTCCTGTACAAGGTGGCCTAGAAAAAAGTAGAAGTTGATTAAAGATTGCAGGTTTTACTACCTTTGACTCTATTTACAAGTTGTGTCCAACCATGTAAAGCTTAATAAAAACTGTCTCCAAATGAATCATGGGAGGTATGATTGTAGATTTCTTGCTTTCAAATACTCTAATCATGCCATGCCCGAAGTTTTCCATTCATTTATACTATGAAGCTATCTAACCTCCCTGACTGGCTCTGAGTATCTGACAAAATCAAAGGATAACTGCTGACATTGTGCTGTGGCACACTCTGAACAAATAGCATCTCTTTGTCCTCTTTTGAATTATTAACATTTATTTCTATGGGCCTGAATCTATCTATCTATCTATCTATCTATCTATCTATCTATCTATCTTCCCAAGGCACACTGAGAATTAAAATCAGCATCTAGCTATTGTTTAACAAGTTGAATGTTATCACAGTTTTTCCCCTTTCATTTCATATTTGTACTATATCAATTTTTCAAGTAATAATGTGTTGCTTAATATGATCTTGATTTATTCTTGGAAGTTTAGCATAGTTATGAACAGAAAATACTATTAGTATTCCAAGTAGTCTCCTAATCAATAGGGTAACCAAGTAGCACAAATTTCCCTAACTAAACTTGATCCATAATAAAGTACATAATAAAATCTTTGTAAAAAATTCACAAATCATTCAACTGAGCAAATGATAACATATTAAAAGTGGAACTAAGTTATTTTCAAATGATTCTTAAACTTAGTGACTTCAAATGAATAGCAATTATATACTGTGCATATTTGATCTTGTTTAAACACATAAGTAAAATAAAACACGGACAGTGGAGACATATTTCTATTTAAAATTTTTCATATACTTCAGTCACATGAAATTATCCACATATTAACTTTCTAATTCAGGATGAATAGTAGGTAAGTCTATGAAAAGATATTTTCAGTTCTGTTAAGAAACTTTTCTGTTTAAACTGCACCTCTATTTTCTCGCATGCATTGTACCCTCTTTTGCACTAGCACTGAGCTCTATGGTAATAGCCTCAAACTGTAGCTAAAGTAAAAGCACAATGATTACTAAAAATCTGCTATAGTTAAAATCAATTTATTTAAGAAATATGGCAGTTGTATTTGATAAAATGACCTGGAAAAGAAACATGCAAGTTGGCAAATGCAGACTTGTCAAATTTTAACTGCCATAGAAATCACCCCAGCTCTGGAAGAAGCAGTCTTGTTAACTATGTTAACGTACAGATATTTAATAAACCTTTCAATGGCAGAGCTGGTGTCTGAGTTTCTGACAAGTTTCTAGGTGATGTCAAAGGTATGGTAGCATTCTGAACATCAAGCACCTAGAAAAACATTTAATTTGGAGAGGATGGTGGCATAAATTTTTTCCCTTTAGTTATCAGATGTACACTTCAAAATTGAAAGGTGAAAACCAATTTTAGGCTCCTCTACATTTGTGGTTATTCTTCATAATATTCAGTTGAATTATTGTGAAAGTCACAACAATACATCTTGCATGTTGTTGTTCTATCTGTTACTTGATTTGTTTCTAGAGGTCTGGGTGTTCAACCAGGACATTGTGCACATTAGACAAGGAAGCACTGAACCACTGAGGTGTATACCCCAGATTTTAGAAGAATATTAATTTTGAAAATATTTCACCCAGTAGATGATCCACATAAATTACATGATAACTGTCAGCTCAATATTAGGGCTCAGGTCTTAAACTGAATCATAATAATATCCAACTCTAGGTTCAACTTCAGTGTTACATATTGTTATACGTTAAACACGTATACTCAAAATTCTAAACTCCATTTTAAGAACAGAGTATTTTTTTCAGTACTAGGGATTGAACTCAGGACCTTGCACTTGCCAGGAAGGTGATTATTCTACTGAGCTATATACTACTGCCCCAAAAGTTGGGAAATTCATCATTGACAGATTAATTTACCCAAGGGTCAGCCTGATAGCACAGCCACTGAAAGCACCTGCTTAGGCAGAAGCAGTATCCAGGGTTCAATCACTGGTGCGTCATACAGTCCAGCCCATGGGGCACGCTGAGATGGTGACTGAAACCGGGCCTGGGAATCTCAGTGCTCTGGGAGGCTGAACACAGGAGAATCACTATGAGTCAGATCTATATAGTGAGACCCTGTCTTAAATACAAAAAAAAAAAAAAAAAAAAAAGATTAATTTGCCCAAAGTTCACAGGTAAAAACTGAAAGAAAATGGTTCAAATCCCGATAGACATCCACTAAAGCCTTGAGCTGATGCTTGTCTCTGCTAATCTGAATAATTAATTGGAAGACAGCAACATTCATTATAATAACCATTTTTAATTCCTATAATTTTGATTGGTGAAATTCTAACTTCACTATCATTTCTCATGTTCTTTTCACTGTTTTTATTCTCTTTAAAAATAAAAATGAGAAAAGTAGGCAGGAGAGAAACAAACAAAAAGTTATATACTTAGATTCGCATGAATTGTAAACCTTAGCTAGCATCAGACCACTAAATGACGTTAAGGAAACTGACAAAATACTCACACTGAGCGAAGTGCTGCTCCCAAAGTTTTTACCACGTGGGGTGTACCCCTCCAAACCAGAACACATGAGGTATCAAAGGAAAGGTACACAGGACCAACTCACAAGAGGCTAGTCTTCCTCGCTAGGAAGCCACACTATTAGACTCTGAGTGATCTGTGGCTGAAAATACATAGCCGAGAGCACTTCAGAAATAAATTCTATTCCTTCTGGGCAGATATCATGGGCCTGCTGACCTATAGGTCAATTTAACACTAAGTTTAACACTGATTACATGTATATTTCTTGCTCACTGTCTCATTCAACTCCCTGCCATAGTGAGACTGATAAATGGGCCAAGTCAGATGTTTTAACTTCTCTTAACCTTTTAACATAGACAATCCATGTGATCTTCTGATGGACTTGGACACAAGCTGAGACCCTCAAAACTAATGATGATAATGAAATTAGAAAATGCCAACCCAATAATGGGTCTAAGTTATTTATTTTAAAAGTTCTCATTGATAAAGTCAGCAATTAGCAGATGAACAACAATAAAAAGAAGTCAGACACCAGGCCACAGAGCAGGCCAGGCAGTTTACATTTAGGAAGAATTACATAGAACACAAAATATGGTTCAAAAAGGAGTGTCAACATACAAAAGACAAGGTCTACTTGGGAGAACAGAGATCAGAGGGCAGAAAGAAGGCCTGGAACACTAAAATGCTAGAACTGCAGCAGCTGTTGCTCGAGGCCTGGTTTTTCCTAAATTATTTCTGATATGTACACCAGCTAGCCCTGTGCTCCTTACAGGGTTCTTGTAGGTGAAGAGAGATGACGAGTAACCGTGGTCTAGAAGCAATATGCCCAACTTGGGGACAACTGAAGTTTCTGGGCATCAGATGAACCTATCAGATCTGTTAGAGGAATAAATGAGGGCCAGCCTTGAGCTTAATCAAAATTGCATAATTTTAGAGGAAAACATATTCCATAATTTTATGCTGATCAACTGCTTCATTTATGCATTCTAATTTTGACTAAAATTTTGGCTTAAACAGTAAATTCCATTTCATTATCACTTCATTTTACCCAAAGTACTTCTATTCATGCTCATTTGCAGAATGGAAGTATGCACTCATCCAAGATAAATCTCTTCAGTTGAAGAGCACAGCATGCCAGGAAATTACTCTTTTATGCAGTGATTAATTTGAATTTAAGACTTTTGGCAGTATCAGCACATTTTAAATCATCTTCCAGAATCCGAAAATGCACTATTTTGTGTCTCTTATTTGTTCTGATATGATGAAAACAGAATGAGGCAGGACTGATTTTAAAGGCTGGCTGTGTCTGTTGATTCATCTGGAGCCAGCATTAAGGGATAGAAAAATATTTGCTATTGAGACTAAAGAACAAAACTCACATCCAGGAATTACACAAATGCATTTTTTTAAAAGGTGGAAAGTATTAAAGGAGTTTAAAGAAGTGGTGACAAAGTTGTCCTTAAAAAAGATTTCTGATAAAACCCAAGAGTAAATTTCATCATGAACTATGCATAAAGCGGTTTTATTCACTACATAAATTGCCTTCTCTAATATCATTGAGTGATAGAAAACATAGTCATGATTGTTGTTGATTTGGGAATCTGCTTTCCAAGTCTTTAGTATTTTGTTACAGATATCAGTTCTCCTGCATAGATTTTTTTTGTCTTGTTGACTTCCAAGGCCGTCACTCAGCACATATTTGAAGAATTCCTACTCTTGTCAATGTCATAATTAATCACCTCATACAATTGGCTTTCCAATTTTCTTTGTTGCATAATTCTCATACTAAGTCCTTTGAACTCATTATCTATTTGAGTGTACATGTTAAGCGGTTTGTTCTCCCTTTGCCTTTGAGCAAGTCCCTTGTGTGAGACTCATTTTCTTAAAATAAGATACAATTTTATGTTCAGCAAAACTCACAAATGCATAAAGTACAAAAGTGTGACCAGTTGAAAGAATATCATTGAAAACATTTAAGCAGCTTGTCTACTAAAATACTATAATTATAAAATTAATTTGGTTCATGGTCATTTTATGTTGCCTAAACATTTTTTATCAATTTGGCATTCTCAAACATTTTTATCAATTTGGCATTCTCTGCTATAACTTCATCTTAGCTCTCTACAAAGCTGTGATAGTAAAGTCAGTACTTCACAGCAATACAAAATGTGTGCTGCATATATTTCTCATATTAAAACAATGAGGAGTCAAAAATCAGATAGGCTATGTGCTTTTGCAAGCCTATCTCTACTTGTTTTTCATTGTTCCTCCATTTAATTTAGGATCCATGAATGCTATCACATGGTTTCATTGAAATTTTTATGCATATGTTTCCCTCAAAGTCTTGTCTTTGGATATGTTTTCACTTTTATCTTAAAGTTTGTGACTTTTGCAAAGGCATCATCAGTACTAACCAAAGCAAAATTTCACTTTTTTAGGGAGTGTGAACCGACATCAAATCTCTCTGGCCTGACATGAATCACTGGTCCATGCAGATTGGGCTGTACCAGCATTTTCACTAAGTAAGCAATCTTCTCTCTACTGAGCTTATAATACCTACCTAAACCATATACAGTGACATAACCAAATGCTATAATGAGCAAAAAGAGGGGAAAGAAGATTTCTCATTTTAAGGAAAACAATGATAAATAAAAAATGCATATATTAATTTTGAAGAAAAATATACTTATGATTCTTGACAAACAACAGAAAAAGAATTGAGAAATTCTTTAGGCTAGATAAGACATGAAAGGAAAGAGGGTCCCCAAATCCCAGCTTTATACAAAGTCTACAGAAAATTGAAAACTAACTCAAGATAATGCTCTGTCTACCTCCACATCTGATGCATCAGGATTTCACTGTGCAAACCAAAACTCTATATTAGGCTGGAACCTAATACAGCTCACTATAGTGAGACATCTGGAGATATTTGCCAAAATAGGTAATTCAAATTCTATATTATTAATGAGAATATATTAAAGGATAGAGATTAAGTGAACTGCCCCGATTCTCCCATAGATACCTTAAGAAAGAGAACTCTGGAGCCCTATTCCCCACTTTTTCCTTGCAATGGGATTTTCCTACATAGTCAAGTAATTATTTGGATATAATTTTTACAAACATGAATTGATTTATCACTATAAAAATTACATTATTAAATTGAGTTAGGCCTAATCCTGTTACTGGGATAGGGAATCAAATGTGATGCACAGTGGCCCCCAGTGCATAGTGAACAGTGCTGTGGTTTGAAATGTAAACCAACTGAAATTTAGCTGGGCTTCAGCCTTTGAGAGTCAGTCAAACTTCTCTCGTCACAGACTATGAGCCAACTGATCTCATAGTAAGCACATAGGCAAATAATGACAGCAAACGATCAGGTGGTTTCTACATGTCATTTCCTTTTCTGTGTCTGTAGAATGCAAATGTAATGATAATGAAGGACATTCTCAATCAGCTATGGTCTAGAAAATTTTTCAACTTTCCCTTGTTTTCCTACTCAATTGAAATATGGATATTGCTCTTCATATACATATACTTTCCAAACATCCAGGAAAATATAAAGAGTGATAAAGGGCTTATAGTTCTCTTTTTTCACAATGCCCATGACTGGAAAATAAGTATATTTGGAAGGAATCGTAGAGATGTAGATGAATGTAGCAACAAAACTAAGTTTGAAAATTTGTTGGAGTTTGAGTGAGTTTAGACTGACATGCACAAACCTACATAAGGCTGATGCTGGCTCAAATTTTAAGAACTTAGGTAGACTCTGAGAATTCCTCAGGAATAAGGAGAGCTGCAAACTGTGGACCCAGTGCATGCAAATGTGGAGCTTTTCTGGACATCATTTTAGAACCTACGGATTGTGTTTGAGTGATTTCTGAAAACTTCAAAAATGCAAAAAATACAGTTGTAAGAGGAGATCTCAATCCTCTAACCTACACAGAACAAGTCTAAGAGAGCCGGGCATGGTGGCTCACGCCTGTAATCCCAGCACTTGGGAGGCTGAGGCAGGAGGATTGTTGCTAGTTTGAGACCAGCCTGGGCTACAAAAGTGAGCTCAAGGCCGGCCTCAACTGCATAGCGAGACCCTGTCTCAAAAAGACAAAAAAAAAAAAAAAAAAAAAAAAAGAACAAGTCTAAGAGATAATCATATACATGAATTTGGCAATCACATACCTGAAATCTTAAAAAAAATATATATATAGCAAGAGAAGAAGTAAAGAAACAATACTATCAGGCTTTAGAAGAATTAAGATAAAAAATAATCTCTCAGGCCTGAAAAGAAGGGCAACAATCACAAAAGAATTGCTCAGCATAGCTAAAGAAGACATAGATAGCAAAACAGATGAGAAGAGACAAATGCTGAAAACACTGAATGAACAATACAGGAACTAACTAGGGTGTATAAAAAAGATTCAAATAAATATACAAGAAATTAAGAACTCCATTGAAAGCTGGCAGATTCTGATGGTTTCACAACAGAATTCTACCATAAATGTAGAGAGTACTTTTGTTTTTTTCTTTTTGAGATAGGGTCTCGCTGTACAGTTCAGGCTGGCCTTGACCTCAGTTTTGTAGCCCAGGCTGGTCTTGAAATCTCACCGATCCTCCTGCCTCAGCCTCCCGAATGCTGGGATTACAGGTGTGCACCACCACGCCCGGCTAAATGTAGAGAGTATTTAATGCCAACTTTTCTCAAAATTTTCAGTGAAATTAAAAGGGAAATAATTCTCTGACACTCATTCCTAGTGGCAGGTGTTACGTTGATTCCAAAACCAGAGAAAGATCCAATGAATAAAAAGTGAACTACAGGCCAAAAAATCCTGACTAAAATACTAGCAAACAGAACACAGCAAATTATCAAGAAGATTATACACAGGGGAGATAGCTCCATGGCACAAGTACCTACCTGGCAAATGTAAGGTCATGAGTTTGAACCGCAGTCCCACCAAAAAAAAAAAAAAAAAAGGAAAAGATTATACATCATGACCAAGTGCAATTCATTCTATGAATGCAGGGATCATTCAACATGAGCAAATCCATAAATGTAATAGACCACACCAATAGAACCAAAACCAAAAACCACATGATCATATTAATAGATGAAGAAAAAGCTTTTGACATAGTGCAACACTTATTAATGGCAAAAAGCCCTACAGAAAATTACAACAGATGATCTACATCACAAAATGGTAAAAGCCATGTATGAGAAACCAACAACCAACATCATACTAAATGAGCAAAAACTGAAGACTTTCACTTTAAAATGATTAAAAAGTAAGGATGTCCAATTTCCAGAACTATACATATAGTTCTGGGGACATTGTCAAGAGCAATTAGATCTGGTATAGAAATAAAAGAAAAATATATTGGAAAAGAAGAACTGAAATTATAGTTATCTGCAGAAGACATGATACTTTACAAGGACCCCCAAAACACCACCAAGAGTCTTGTACATTTAATCACTGAATTCAGCAACATAGCAGGATACAAAGTGAACACCCAAAAATTGTTAGCAAACCATGAAAACACTGATAGACAAATTAGGCAAATATGTCTTCTACAGGAACATCTGAAACAAAATGAGATACTTAGGAATTATCCTGACAAAGGACATAAAAGATTTATGTGGTAAAAATTATGGTACTCTGAGAAAAATGATTGAAGAAGATTTGAGAAAATGGAAAAAATATCCATGCTCCTGGATGGGAAGAAACAACATTGAGAAAATAGCCATACTCCCAAAATTGTTCTACAGATTCAGTGCAACCTCTACCACAATACCATTAGTATAACTCACAGAGCTGAAGAAAACATTCCTCAAATTCATTTGTAATGAGAAGAGACCCAGAATATAAAAAGCAGTCCTGGAAACCAAACAAAAGGCTGTATGTATCATGACTCCTTACCTGAAATTATACTCTTAAGCTACTGTGATAAAATCTGCATGGTGTTGACAGCGACAGATCTGAGGTTCAGTGGAAGAGTTTAGATGATGCAGACACATTTGCAAACACACACAGCCACTTTATCTTTTATAAAGGGGACAAATATGTTCATTTTAAGAAAGATAGCCTCTTTGATAAATGGTGCTGCAAAAACTCTTTCCATATGCTGTAGGCTAAAACTAGCCCCATGCCTATCACTATGTACAAAGTTACAGTTAAATTGGATCAAAGACTTAAATATTAAAATATAAACATTAAATTTGCAGGAAAACTTAAGTAGAAAACTAAAAACGATAAAAATATTTCAAAATTTTACCTCAATTTGTTATCAGATGCTAGAAGCCATACAGGTTTAGTGTCCTTAAGCAGAAACATAAATCAGAAACTTTATAAAAGCCATATGAGGAAAAGATTTCAGAATTTAAGCCCATATTTGTTAAAACAACTACATCAAACAGAAGAGAAATACAAGAAGAAGGAAGAAAAGGATGTAAAGAAGGTTCAGAAGACAGAAGCAAGAGAGAGGACAGGACATCCTAGTTACATTTCTCTTGTCAAGACAAAATGATTGACACTGAAAGTTAAGAGAAGAAAGGTTTGCTTAACTCACCATTTGCAGAAGTTGCAGTCCATAATTGGCTGGTTCCAAGGGGAAATGGCATGGCCAACAAACCTTGTGGAGAAGAGAAGAAATTCACGATGAGCAGAAAATAGTAGAGCAAGTAAAAGATCCACAAATGACAAGTCACTTTCTGTTTCTTATGTCTTCCTGAGGATACACTTAGGTCTAACACTCAGGGTGGTTAGTAGCACTTATATCCTTGATTCTAACCTAACATCATTGCTCTCATCATCACATACCATAGACACAGCCACCTCTAAAGGACGCCCACCTGAGACCACATAATGCTTCTAGGTGTAAATTTGTTTTCATTATGGATAATTGTAATTCAGTATGCCTCATGTAACTGTATGTCAGTTTTTTTCATGCTGAAAAAATTTCTGCTACTACTTCTGCAAACAATTTTTTTTTTATGACATCTGTTCTGACTCTTGTTGTTTTACTGACACCTACTTGTCTTATATTGTTTTCCTTTGCATAACCTTGTAGCTAATCAATTTTTATTTCCTAGTTCCTTATTAGTTTTCAGAAATCTTTCCTTCTGTGTTTATTAGCTGCACCATTGTCTTCAAAGTCTAGAAGTCTATCTTGAGTATCCTTCAAGTAGTTTGGTCAGCTTTCCATGGAATTCTTAATTTCGTGGTTATCTGTTTGAATCTGTTTCATGCATTCTATTTCTTTTCTGTACTGCTCCTTCAAAATTTCCATCATGTAAAAAAAGTTTACAATATTTATTGATTGATTTATTTTATTTATTTGGTACAGGGTCTCATTATACTCTCAGACTTGTAGTAATTTATCTGTATCAGCCTCATCAGTACTGGCCTTACAGGTATGCACCACCATGCCCAGTTTCAGTGGCCAGCTAATTGCTAGGTTTGCATGGCATATGGTAGTGGGCATTGAATATAGGTACCTGTGCTTGCCAGCTAGGTGCTTAGGCCACTGAGCTCTCTTCCCAGCCCATGCTAGGCAATTCTTTCATGAGTGTTGTCATTTCATTTTGGATCTGAGAGATTACTGCTGATCTGATTTATTCTATATCCTTATGGAATTGCTTCTTAAGTTATTATTTCAGAAATTTCACGTGTATGACTGCCAATTTGTATGTCCTTGTCTTCTGGACTTGTTCTGAGTATGCTGAATGAATCAGATTTGCTTGTGCTCCTTCATGTTGGCATTTTTGAAATTCCCAATGATCACAGGGACTCAGTAGTGGTAGGAGCAATTAGGGGTACAGGGCAGTAAGGTTTCCACTACAGTGGGTGGAAGACAGGGTAGGACTCATGAAGGGTCTTGCGACTTGTGGGGCAGAATGGATGAAAATCAGCAAAGTTTCTGTATATGCAGTGGGCATGGCCTCGACTCACTAGGACTCCTCAGGGCATCCACCTGCATGCTCAGATGTTGGGATAGTGCTCTAGCAGATCTGTCGTGTTTCCTTGTCAGTGATGCACATGGGCCTGACTAAGCAGGTCCCCACAGTTGCCTGGTGTCTGCCTCAGTTTTCAGCAGGTGGGACAGTGTGCTAACAGATCTACTGTGTCTCTGCATTGGTGGCCCATGCAGGTGGAGCTCACCAGAACCGCATAGATGCCCAGAGTCTGCCTAAATGAGTAGATATAAGTAAGTGTATTGTTCTATGAATAGGAATCTGAGTCATCAATTGAATACAGGAAAAGGACACAGCCTGATAGTAAAGCTTGAACAATATCCCAGAGTCTAGTCTCTGTCAGACACTTTACAAGTGATCTCTAAGCCATGGACACCTGTTTTCAGGGTAAATCCTAAGGGGATTTGGCTGACCTTGTCAAACACCAATGTTATATTTTTTGTTATGTAGATCTTGCTTTAACTTGGTCTTAACCATCCAGCAGAAAAGCTTAACCATGAGGTATAAAAGGTAAACACAGATTAATATGCCAAGCTACAAAAAGCTCAAGCCAACGGCTTCCTACATTTCCAGTTCTGCTGATCTCTTTTCCATGGAGAAAAGTGAGATGCTATTTGTTTTTCTCTTCTTCCTTCTTGCTGAATTCATGTTCCTCTTTTTTGTTCAGATGGGTAATTCTCAGCTAGTTCCTTCTGACTCTCATCTTGGATGCATCTTGTGCACTAAGATATACTTGATACCTAGACAGTTAAGAAAAAGAGACCGAAAATACTATACTCCAGATAGATGTCTTTTATAAAAGATAGCAAAGTGGTCAGACATATCTTACATATCAGATTTCCTTGTCCTTTGGGAAAATCCTACTTTATGTCTTCAATGTAAGTTAGGCCCAGGTGTTATGACGTTCTTACATAAAATGGATGCCCATCTCTTCATCTACTTCCTACTCAGAAGAATAGCCTTCATATTCAGAAGTCCAATAAAATAGAAACCTGCTTCTTCTTACTCAAGATTCATAGCAAACATTACTGACCAATCAATGTGCATGTGCTCTTTAAGGTTAAGGAATATTATAGAACTTTTGTCAGTGTCAGTCATCTGAATGAGTCATGGGCATTGCTTGACCAATCTGTTTTCTGTGAAAACCTGAGAGAATGTTTTATCCCTAGGTGACTCTCCTTAGGCACACCATACATCATCAATTCCTTTCCCCTGTGGCCTCAAAATCTTCTTTAACAGAAAATTTAGGGCTCCACTGAGTTATAGGATGGTACAGTATAGGTTCTTTTATGTCCTGAGTCCTCACTGACCTAGAGAGCTAGGGCCAAAATATTGGCTACCTTTGTAGCCCTTTTCTTTCTCTAATTTTTTGGTCTGCAAACGTAAGTTGTTAACCCTCCAGAAGAGAAGTTTAGTTAACCTATAACATAGGCACTTGAGCTTAACATCACTGTCTTTCTGAATACCAAACACCTTAGACTTACATGGAATGCTGTATATTTTCAGGGTAAATCATGAGGGGATTTGATTGACTTGGTCAAATATGAAAGTTATATTTTTTTGTAATGTAGGCTTTGCCTTAACTCGGTCTTAACTGTCTAGCAGAAAAGTTTAACCATGAGGTATAAAAGGTAAACGTAGATTAATATGCCAAGTTGTAAAAAGCTCATGCCAACGGCTTCCTACCTTGCCAGTTCTGCTGATAACTCACTACTATTGTAGACTATTGGACTATACATACAACTACTTTCTCTTGGTTCAGTGAGAAGAAATATTTGTATTAATAGTGTTTAGAAAAGTCATCATGTCTGCTTCGTGTACTCTGAACAACTATTATGAAGGCAACAACATGCATTGTATTAATTATTGTGGTTGTCTGCCTAATGTGTTTTGAAACTGTCTCATTGTCATTTCTTTCTTATTAAAATTAGTATTTTTTTTTAAAAAAAAGCAGAAAGTTGCCAAGCTGAAGAAAAAGTCTAGAAGGACGATGCTGACTACTGAGCTACAGAGACCCCTGATGCAGCACAAAATGAAGTTGTACAGGGACCTAAAAAATGCAAGAAAAAAAGGAGAGTATAGAAAAACATGCTACAAGTGATCCCACATTTCTCTAAGGACCAACTCCTCCTGAGAGAGCAGTTTGTCGTCCAGCAAGCTGCAAATATTAGGAGAAAATTACAAAACAAGTCTACAGACCTAGAACACCCAATGTCAACTTGCTCAATGCTGCTCTGCTTTTCTTTCTTTCTCTTTTTTTTTTTTTTTTTTTTTTTTTTTTTAGCTGGGTTATAGAGGAGAACCAAAGAAGGAAATAAGCAGCTAGATTAAATGAGAATAAAAGGACAAAACCCAGGTGCTCATTGTGTTATGGGACAACCAAAGATCATTTTTTGGCTCTTTCTCCAAAGTTAACAAACAATTATGTCTGCTGGAAAATAGGCTATGGGAACAGAGGTAGCCCTAATGCAGGTCGCCTTGCACTAATTGAAGCTAAATTGGACACCAGAGAGATTCCTGTTATAAGAACTGGAAGAATTCAGGTTCAGCATTCTAGTTCCTGCCCTTTTTAGTTAAAAGGCTAAGGGGTCCATTCACTCCTTAGCCTGGTTATCATCATCTAGGGAATGGAGCTTCAGGCAACATTAAATGTTGCAGGTAAAACTGTAAGCTTCCTTTGCCAGAGTGGGGCCATTTATTTCACTCTTGCCTCTTATTCCATATAACTGGTACTTTGTCCTTATCACATGATGGTTGCCAATGGGACTCTAGTTTTCAGATGTTTTACTCTTCCCCTCTCTTGCACGTGGAATAACTTTCCCTTTACTCATATTGTCTTAGTAATGTCTAACTGTCCAGTTCTTTTGAGCTGAAACTTACAGAAAATTTGAGGGCAAAAAATTAATACTGGCTGGCTACACTGATCACAGGTCAAATTAAAAGCCAGTAGCAAGTCTTAATTTAAGGAGGCAATGCAAAAACCTGCTGTGAGTGATTCTTCATTTATTTAAGGTCCAACTCTTCCTGAGAGAGTGGTTTTTTATCCAGAAAGATGCAAATATTAGGAGAAAACTACAGAACAAGTCTACAGGACCTCATATTTCATTAATACATTTATGAACATTCTTGCCTCTCCCAGCAATTCTGACAATGATTTTATCCCCACACGCCTTTCTACTAAACTCTAGCGGTGGGCCATAATTATATTATTCCTATTGATTAAAATAGAGAACTAACATGCCTGTCCATACCATAAACAGCTTTTCCTTCTGCTTGAAGCTTAAATGGGGTGCAACCTTTATACTAAATAAGTTCCCTACCATGGACATTTACTGTCTTCTCAATTATCTTGAATACTACCATCCTAACCATTAAGAAAACAATGATGATTAATGTTTGATGAAATAACTCCGTGCTATAAATAAGACAATTATTCCTATAAATCTAGTAGTTACTATCAGTACTGTGATGGGACAGATGCCTTCAACACCCAATCTTTCACAACTCTAGAGCTCAAAGATGCCTTCTTTTGCTTTCTGGCAGCAGCTAAGTCTCAATTCCTTTTTGCCTTGAGTGCAGTAATGAGCCATTTTAGAACAAACAGTCTACCCAGACTGTTTTTCCCACAAGAATACAGGGACGGTCTCCATATTTTCAGACAGGCTTTAGCTAGAGACTTAAATGACCTACTCCTAATAACTGGGGCTTCTTGTACAGTATGTAGTTAATTTTCTTATCTGTTTTTCTTCTCTAATAGATGAACAAGACCATTTGGTTCAGACTTTAAACTGACAGAAGATACTGAGTTTTAAATCCCAAGCCCAATTACTGCCCCAAATAGTCCACTATTTAGGTTTTTCTTAATCCTCAGGGAACTAAGTTCTTTCAGCAGAGCATATGTGGACCTTCCAAGGCCTCTCAGTCCCTGGCATTAGAAAAATAAATTTGTGCTTTTGTACAATTAATAGGCTACTTTGGATCCCTAGGGATAGCATATCCAGTGGCTAGACCCCCTAGACAATACTCTAAAAATAGATGAGACTCAAATTCCCCTAGCTGAAAACAAAACCAAAAGACTCATTGTAGATTAGACTTCTTTGCCCTCGAAGCTCTTGCTTTCAGACTGTCACAATCCCACAAATTGGTTATAATTAATTTAGTAATTAACATCAAGATGTGACCTTATGAGTTCCTATCTAAGCCTTAGGATCTATTCAAAGATTTTTAGGATGCTTTTCCAAATAGGCAGATGCAACAGTCAGGGTGACCGAGATGTATAAGGAAATAATCTGTTCTATTATGAATTTTTTAAGAGTATTTTGGCATTTCTGTTTTCTATATTTCTCCTCAAGTAATTTCCTTGTTAGAATTTAAAATGTCTCATCTCAATCCTGTCACTTTGCTTCCTCCTCCTGAGCTCAAACCATCTCACTAGTAGGGAAATAATGCTGATATTGATGACTCTCTTGATATTGTTAATTGAAGTTCTGCTGGTGGACCAGACCTAGAATATCAGCCTCTTGCTAACTCACATGCAATTGGGCTTACTGTTGTTAGTGGAAGAAATGACAAGAGACGACCTGGTCATGCTATTATTCTTCTTAAAAACACTCCAGCCTTTGCCTTTATGAATATCAACACAAACTGGTTATTTTGCGCCATGCTTTAGAGGTTAGCAAGAGCATGCTTACCACAATGTATACTAATTTAAGAAATGTTTTTCTAGTTTACATTTAAACAGTAAGTTGAAAATAGAAAAAGGACACAGATATGAGGATAATTTTAGTTTAGAATGAAAGGATAAATGGATAAGAAACTTTTGAATAAGAAAATATGTTGCACATTGAAATTTTGTCTTTCCCAAATGAAAAATAGAAAGAAGACAAAATTAGAAAGCTAATGAATCTCAAGAAGTACTGCATAGTTGGAGAAATTTCTTGATGGGTAAATTTTATGATGAAAAAATTGTGTAGATGGCTTTTACATTTGTTTCTCTCTCGTTGGTTTATGCGTCAAGAGCTACTCTTTTAAAATTTCTTTGTTGCTCACAACTACAATGCTGACTCCGGATCTTCAGCCCAATCCACTCCTCCATGGGACCAAATAAAACCAATACCCAGAATCCAGCACAGACTTCCCCACAGTAAAAGATGAGCCTGACTGCCACAAGTGCACTGGTGAGCCTTCTGAAAGCTTCAAGTATCTGTTCAAAAGGGCTAACCCAAGAATAAGATTAATGGAGTGATGGTATTGTACCTTTCAATGAGCCTAAGTGTTTAGTTCTCAATAAAACATGAGGAGAGGGCCCAGAAGGTCAATTGTTAAGTCCTCTGGGGGGCGAGTCCTTTTTAAGTACAGAATTCCTTCTTTTTGACAGCTATTGAAGTCTCAGAAATCACCAACTGGATTGAACAACACAGAGTCAAACTTTGGAAGGGAAAAGTCCCTCCAGGAACACTACCATCCTGCGAAAATATACTTCAGTTAAATAAGCAATGCACTTATCCCACTCTACCTTCCAGCAGAGGGCTACTTGTACCTTGAATATTCAAATTTTAATACAGGCTCACCTGGTAGTACCTTTAAAAAGAAAAAAAAAACTTACAAAAGATTGCTTTTGGGAAGTATGCTAGTTACTTGAAAGCAACTCATTCTTAACACTAACCTTTGAAAAAGGTATTATCAGCATTTGGGATTGCTAAAATATTCCTATTATATTTAGCATACTAGTTGAGGCTTTCTTATATAAAAGGAGCAAATAATAAAATGATTGGGTAAAGTGAGGACGGTAGTGATAAAAATTATCAATAAAATTTTCTACCAAGTTATTGTTGCATATTTACTGAACACAATTTAGTGCTTAAGGCTAAGGCATCAGAATTCTCATTAATTTTGTGATATAATTCAAATTCTTTGCACCTTAATTTTATGTTCTGGTTTTTAATATGTTTAGTGAGTATCTGTTATGATTTGTGTCTGACTGCATATCCTCATAAGACCTCACGCAATCACAAATGTGGGCTTTTCAGAGGCGTCTAATCTAGAGTTTGTCTTTGGTTTATTGTCTAGTTTTCGGATTGGGAATGTGGGCGATGTATCCTCCCTAGAGTGGAAAGCCTGCATACAGTAGAAAGGAAAGAAAAGTGCCTTGCTCTCCTGTTGTGCTTTAGTTGTTTTTGCTGTCCTCTGCTGTAATGAACTATTCGCCCTCTGCCATGCCCCCCGCCACCTTGGAGCCAGCTGACTATGGACTGACATTTCTACAAATTACGAACTAAATAAACTTTTTCCTCTTTAATTTGGGTGTTGCATATTTTGTCTCAGCAATAAGAAAATTAACTAAAGTAGTATGCATCCTACTTATCTGTCAGGGTTGCTCTGGGAGAAGCAGAATTTTAATTTCTATCTTCTTAGTTTAAAAAAAGTAATGACCTTTCAGGTTCTTATATCTCACACACTTTCAAATCAAACTGTGACATCAGCACAACTTCCTGAATATTTCTGTTGCATATTTGAAAATATGGCATTGATGTCTTCAATCATGAGAATTATACTTCAACTCTTCTTTCAGTATTTCAGTCTCTGCTGAAATGTTCCACCAACCATTGTTTCCCATCAATCAGAAAGTCTCTATATTTACTAGATTGTTCCATCTCGTAGCTCAGATCACATCCATTAACATTTTCATTTCACTTGTCTGTTTTCTATTTAAATCTTATTCTTTAATATACAATGCTTGCAAACTTTTAACATTTGTGATAATTTTCTAAAACCTCTGCAATTTAAAATAATCTATATGTCTTCAGCAACACAATAACACAGATTGGCTAACACGTTTGATTAAATTAATTTAAATAATACATTCATTTAACTTTTTACATTGAGCTTCCAGGAGACTCAGCTTCTTGGGAGCAAAATTATGCCATTTTCTTCTTCTAAATCATCTTCATTTGCATCTGATCACAAATATAAACAATAACTTTATAAAATCATATGAGGATAAATTAGTTTTGGTTAAAGTTAGGAGATCTGTATTCCCTGTAGAATAAATTAGACACTTTCTTTAGGTTCACAGATAGGAACATGAACAATCAATAGAACCAAAAGCATTTTTCCCACCTTTAAATTATCCCCTCAAGCTTTATGTTGTTAGTATTTAGGCTAAACTAAAAAGATTTTCAGCTTGTGTAGTTTTAACAGTGTATAACTCTTGATCAATAGCAGTATGAGATATTTTGCAAGTGCTATTTTCTCCACTAGGCCAGCCATAAACAAAAAGGTGGAAGGTTTCCACGAAGCTTGTCTTTTCACAGTTATTTTTATCAGCAAAACAAGGAAGAGGTGTTTTCTACTTTATGACCTGCTGTATGTTGTAGGATTTTCTATAACACACATGCCTTGCTCAATGACTTTCTTGACATGGTAAGTCAAAAAAGTTTTTTTCTTGTTATGATTTCAAATAAGCTTAACCAAATATTCTGATTTTGCCTTTAGAAAAAAAATTGCAATTTTCATCAAAAAGAACATAGATAAAGTTACCATACATAAATTAATTACTATTTCTTACTTTAGCAATTATTAATTTTTTATAGTCAAGGATTGTGCATATTTGAAATTCTAACTGAAAGATGAAAAATTGACGTTTTCAATCAGGATGGATTTCTTGCCTATGACTCTAATAGAACTGTGTACAAAAGTAAAGATAAACAAATAAAGTTATATTATTTGAAATTTATTCATAGCCAAGGAAATAATAGAATAAAAAATAATCCACTGAATAGAGTGACATATTTGGAACTACTGTATCTGACAAGGGCTTATGGTCTAAAATATATCAGGACTTTAAAGCACTACCAAAACAGTTAATTTAAAAAATAAGCAGAGGCTGTGGCTATATATTTTCTAGAAGATGACTTACAAATTATCAACACAAATAGTAAAGGGTTCCCGATATTACTAATCATTAGAGAACTGCACATTCACTGCTGTGGGATGCCACAGCACACCAATCTGAATGACTGTCACCAAAAGACCAAATTTGTAAAATGTTAAGAAAGACTGAGGAAGAAAGGTAAGTGATGGTAAGATCAGAAATAGCACAGTTTTTATGAGAATCATCACAAAGTTTATCAAAAAGTTAAAAATAGAACTATCATAAAATTCAGAAATTTCACTTCAGGATATATCCACAAAGAAATTAAAAGCTATTTGTCAGAAAACTAGCATATACATAATTTTTTGTGGAATTATTCACAGTAGGTAAGATATGGGAGCAACAAGTGAATAAATAGATGCACAAGGAAGGTTGAAAATATTTATAATATAATACTATATAGCTTTATAGAGGAAAACAAAGCTCTTGTTTGTAACAACTTTGATGAACATGGAGGAAATTATGGTAAGTGAAATAAAGCCCAGGTTAGAAAACCAAATACTGTATGGAATCCTTTATATAGAGAATCTAAAGTTGTCAAATTTATAAAAATTGAGGGTAAATATTACTTACCAGAAGCAACAAATTGTAGAAAGATAAAGGACAAATAATGGTTAAATGAATGTAGCTTCAAGTAAGATGAAAAAATTACAATAATATATTTTTTAAAAATGATAGTTTCAGGTAAGATAAAAAAGTTGCAGCAATCCATTATGGTAAGTAGAGTTAAAAATACTATATTTTATATTTTAATTTTCTAAATGAATGTTTTTATGTGCTCTTTTTTCTTTTCTTCTCTTTTTATTTTTTTTTTCTTTCCTTTCTGTATTTAGGACAGGGTCTACAATGTCTACAGGGTCTCACTATGTAGATCAGACTCATAGTGATTCTCCTGTTTTCAGCCTCCCAAGTACTGGGATTACAGGCTCTTGCCACCCCACCACCCAGTGGGGCCAGCATGGTACACTGGGGACCAAACCTTGCCTGCTGCGCTCTGCCTAAGGAAGTGCTCTAGTCTGCTAAGCTATTAGGCCAGCCCTCTGTTTCTTTTATTTTAAGGTGATAAAAAATAAAAATAATGTATAATTTCAAAATAAGATGATAGAAAATTAGTATTTATTCTATTGCATACTGTCATCATTAAAGTAGTTAGTCAGATTATCAGATACAGGCATGAAACATGGAACTGTCTCCATAGTGTAAGAAACTGAAAGAGAAAAACAAATTTTCTATGTTCTTACTACAATAAATAACAAGTACATCAGCCAGGAATTTGTTAATTGATTTGGTAATCCACAATATATCAAAATGCTACATTATACTAATATGTAATTATTAGTTGTTAAATAAAAGTCAAATGAAGATGATTTTATATTCCATAAAGACCATTAATTGACTTTTAAAATATGTGCTCATTTTATGTAATCTTCCAAGGAATCTGATATTAATTAAGATTTATTTTTCAATTAATCAAAACTCATATATCTTCTGCCTTGAGAATAATCTTTTTTTTTTTTTTTTTTTTTTGTCTTTTTGAGACAGGGTCTCGCTATGCAGTTGAGGCTGGCCTTGAGCTCACTTTTGTAGCCCAGGCTGGTCTCGAACTCGCACCAATCCTCCTGCCTCAGCCTCCCGAGTGCTAGGATTACAGGCGTGCGCCACCACGCCCGGCAAGAGAATAATCTTTTTTGTAGTTGCTTAAACAAGGAATATATAAAGGGAAAAGGAAGAAGGCTGAAACAGAGAAAGATGTGTTAAGTATATGTAACAATGTCCCCTACTGATAAACGCAATAAAAATGTACTGCAAATATGTCATAAAAATTATTTTTTAAAAAGTGAATAAGGAAAATTCCAAATCATGAAGATGATCTTTATTATTACAATGAGATTTTCATGTATATGTCATGAATTATTAATATTAGTATAATGTTTGCTCTTATTTACTTATATATTTCTGAAACTTACTGAGTTTGGGAATTTGCCTTTGAAATAACTGTAAGTCCAAAAGCATCTCTTTTGAGACTTTTAATTTACAATAAAAATTAGTCTTCAAAATATATTGATTATAAAAGAATTTATCATTAACCAGATACATATGTAGCTCTTGCTATATTTGTCACAAGATTTTCTTTTTTATATTAGCAGTAATTTTATTAATATTTCTATAGTTTAAAAAACATTAGTTGAAAATATCAGAAATGTCTTGAAACAAGAACTTGAAGGAAGTGTAGGGTCTTTAACTTTTTAAATTCCTGAGTACAAAACATAGATGAATTTCTTTATTTCATACACTGAAAAACTCAGTGACTCAGGTATAATTGACCTAGAGAAGCAGATGTCATTTGTCTCTACAGGGAAATAAAACCTCCCTCTCTTGTGATTAATGTTCAGTTGTCTCCTTGGTGTTTTTGAGCTATTTTTAAAGTTAAAATGGTTCTGATTTTAAAACTGAGTTCACAACCTTTATAGACCAATTTCTTGAAATCTGTCAATTACAGATAAACCCCAAAGCAGTAAATGAAAAGCACTCTTGCACTTGTATGTCTTATAAAAGTGAGTCCACGACTTAGGCTCAGCAGACAATCACAGCCTCCTTTCTGGTGAGGATTAGCAGACACAGTGATGCTACACAACTATGAACATCTCCAGTGTGAGATAGGAGCACACTGAACACTAGTAGGCTAGAAATTTTAGTGCAAAATAAGTCAGATGTGAAAAGCTAACTGTTTCTTTTTTAATGGATCATATGGTAGGAAGGACATACAACAGTTAAGGACGTAATGGATTGAGGGTAGCTTCCTAAAAAAATATTCCCACTGGAAACTGTGAGCATGAGCATATTTGGATAAAGAATATTTGTATATGCAATGGAGTTGCAAATCTTAAGATTTCATTCTCCACTGATCACTGTTCTTGTTCCCACATGGGAAACATCATAAATAGACACAATTTTATGATAATAAAACATTTTATGGCAAGTGATAATTCTAATATAATACAATTAACTAAGTATGTGTGCTCCTTGAAATTTATGCTAAGTCCATAATCTAATATAAAGGTATTTGGAAATAAGATTTTTAGAGGATAATTAGGTCATGAGAACAGACAGAGTAGACTAGCCATCTTTTTGTCACATGAGTTTACCCATGAGAGGTCAACGGTCTATAGTCCAAACCTCTGATCTCAGTAGAATCCAATGATACTCCAACCTCTAGAATACGCTTTCAGATTCTAGAACTGTGAAAAAGAGAATTCTATGATTATAAGGAGACCAATCTTTGGCACTTTGTTTCAGAAACATGAGATGTTGATTTTATCTAATTTTTATAATAGCTAAAAGGCAGATATTATCATGACTTTTTTACAGAGGAAACAAAGGTATGAACGTGGCAGATTACCCTGCCTCACACAGTTGACAAAATGATAAACCAGATTTGGAGGCCTGGTGTAAGTGACTCCAACTTGTGCTCTTAACTCTTTCATATTGCATTTAGAGAAAGAACTTGCAGTTGTGGCCTATCAATTCTACACAAGGTACACCCTTCATCTATCTGCCCATCTACAAACTAGCATGAAAAATTTATAGGAAAATGTCAGTTTTTATATAATTGCCAAAAATCTGTTTTGGTGTAAGTCATTAATTACTATGTAAAGAAAATGTAACTAAATTGGTAAACAGTAAACATATTAGCTATTACTCAAAACACAATAAGTAGCATTTATCATTTAAGAACAGTGAAATTGCCATTACAGTACTCAACATATGTTTTTGAAAGTTTTTATTGAGATAAATAAAAGCTACATTGGCTCTGTGATCACTTTGTCATGTACATATTGTTTTATTTTAGTTACAGGTTTTTGGCTTTTGCAAGATAGCATGCAAACAGATGGTTGGTTTTGAAAGTTTTTCCTCACATGGTAAATGTATCTCTGTCCAGATGGACATTAGGCTCCAGTGCCAATATTGTGCCTTTACCATATGGACAGAGGATTTATGGCAAGACACTATGTTCAGCTTTATATCTCAGCAAATACTTTGATCATTGTTATCCACAATAAATTTTTGTCTTCTGAGCATCAGAGAGTAACTATTTAAGTCTATATATATATATTTTTTCATTTGTGTGTGTATAAAAGTCAAGAAATAACATAGAGTCTAAGGAAAATGCAAATATCCTTTTAAAAGTTTCTAGTGCTAGGAGAACATATCATACTATGTCTTATGAGTAGATTGCAAGTCAAGATACAATGTAAATCATATAATGAAAATTATAATTAAGCAATAATCAGAAAATTAATTAAATAATAATTAATTAAAATTAAATTAAATGTTTCATAACAATACTCCAAAACTAAAATTAAATAGTGGGTCTCACTAAGAGGGCAGAATGTTTTGTATTTTAAGTACAAATTTGTGATCAATTCAGAGTACTCACATAGTATTTGAATAGGTTAACATATGCAAAATATCAACTAAGGAAAAGTTTTCATAATAGTAAATAATTACAAAGAATAAAACATAGTATAAATATTGGAATGGTAAACACATGGTCAGCACTTCTAACAGTTTGGGGATAGGATATTGCACAAAGTTCGAGTGACATGGACCGTGTACATGATACTTACTGGTAGCCAGGTGTCACTTGTGTGACTGAGCTACTGCTATTTTCTTGGTATTCACCCTGTAACCCAGACAGAATCATGACCCATAGGACACAGGAGAAGTCTGTAGAATATGTTTATGGATAAATTTTGCTGTTGTATTCAAAAGAATAACTGAAAGTCTGCCGTTGTATGCCTTTGTTTGTGTGTGTTTGTTTGCCCTATTTGGTGGGTTCTTTCTGTTGCCATGCATGGAGTTTTGGTCATTTTGATAACTCTCTAGCATATCTTTTCATAGTCTGTGTAGGGTTGACTTTGACACCATGAAATTCTTTAGTTGTTCTTTGTCCTGAAAGTACTTCACTTCTCCACTATACTTGAAAGAGAGTTTTGCAGGGTATATGAGTCTGGATTGGAATTTGTTTACTGGCAAACTTGAAGTACTTTGTCTCATGCTGTTCTAGACTTGATGGTTTCTTTGGCGAAATCTGCTATTATTTTGAAGGGTTTTCCTGTAAATATGATATGTTTCTTTTCTCCAGCAGATTTTAGAATACTTGTTCTTAAGCTGAATTTTCTGGGATCTTGATTATTATATGTCTGGGTGTGGTTTTAGGTTGATGTTATTTGGAGTTCCATATGCTTCAGTTACCAGAATGTCAGATGATTTCCCCCTATTTGGGAGATTTTCTGCTATTACTTCCACTCATATTCTTTTTAAGATATTTTCTGTTTTATTATGACATTTTTGTGCAGATATTTTAAGGTGTGTTAATTTCTAAACTCTAGTAATTTTGAAAGAGATCATTCTGCCTTTCATATTACTTATTTCTACTTTAATTCTATTATGTAACAAACTTATTTTGCATAACTTCAAATCTGCTAAATGTAGTTGCTCTATTTAATAAGAATATCTGAGTTCATAGGAAAATACATTAAATTCTTGCTGAGATTTTTATTCAAAAATGTCAGTTGTGTCAAATTGATTGAAAATGTTCAAATTTTCTTCATTCTTAGCTATTTTTGTGTACTTTTTTCCTCAATTACCAAGAGAAGACTTGAAATTTAAAGAAATATTTGTGTGTTCACGTACCAAACATTGTCTCAGTTTGTGTTTCATATACTTAAAAGAAAGATCATGTGCCTAATTCCTACGGCCGTTATACATTCTTGACATGCTAATTACTTTATTATTAATGAATGACTTTAATTATTCTTTGCAATATTCCTTGTTCAAAAATAAACTTTGGTATTTTTTTTTTTCAGAACCAGGGATCGAACTCAGGTTCTTGCACTTGCCAGACAAGTGATTATTCTACTGAGCTATCTCCCCTACTCTAGCTTTGGTGTTTCTATTGCCAGTCCACATTTGGTTAGGGTTAGTGTGTTTTCTATCCAGTGTTTTTGCATAATTTTAGTTTATATTTCTTGTAGGCAGAATAAATTTTGTTCTTTTAATGCAATCTTAAACCTGTTGATTTTGATTACCCTGTCCAGCCACTGAGAAGGCCCTGTGTGGTAAAACACATCTCGTGATATCCTATACAACAAACAAATTTACATCTGAATATGTACTAAACATTTTTGACAACTATGCAGTCACAGTTGTGATTGGTGGAGTGCCATACATTCTTGGGTTTCTTGATACTGCAGGGGAATAGGATTATGACAAAAAAGACCACTGAGTCGTTCACAGACAGATGTATTTCTAGTCTGTTTTTCAGTGGTCTCTCCATCTTCATTTTAAAATGTGAAAGAAAAGCAGGTGCCTCAGATAACTCACCACTACTATCCAGAGACTTCTTTCTTGCTTGTTGGGATCCAAATTGATCTCAGAGATAATCCTTCTACTATTGAGAAACTTGCCAAGAACAAACAGGAACCTATCACTCCAGAGACTGCTGAAAAGCTGGCCTGAGATCTGGAGGCTGTCAAGTATGTGGAGTGTTCTGCTCTCACACAGAAAAGCCTGAAGAATGTGTTTGATGAAACAATATTGGCTGCCCTGGAGCCTCCAGAGCCGAAGAAGGGCTGCAGGTGTGTGCTGCTAGGAACGTCTCTTCAGACCCCTTTCTTCACAGCTGCTGTCGGCATCATACTAAAAACAATGCTTAAATCAAACTAAAGATTAAAAATTACAATTCATTTCTGCAATAAGGACAAATGGCCTGTGCCTACCTATATGTACTCTTGTGAGACAAGGCTGATTGGAATGCACCCTCAACCCTCCTAGTCCTAGTTAATTTTGAGTAATTGTGATTGTCAGAAAAACGATCAGCACTAGTACTTTTTTCTTGTTGTTTCTAAAAAACTTTTCTTTGATATTATTTAAAAGTAAAGCATGCTTGTGATGACTCTGCAACAGAATAATCTGAATTGTTGAAGCTGCTCCCTGGTTCCACTTGGGAGTAATCCGGTACATCTTAGTGTGTGTGGGAAGAGGTGGGGGATTGTTTCGTAAAAATTCATTAACCAATAGTCAGCCCTTAGGGGAGGAGGACAGAGTTATTCCACATTCCACTTCCTTTCTAGTTTAGAAAAGTGTGTTCCCCATCTGGTGCTCTTAGGAAGGAGTATACCTCATTTAATACCATACTCCTTTTCAAAAGTTGCCTTTTTCCTCTCTCCACCCTTGAGAAGCTGCAGCATTTGGTGAAAGTCATGGGAGTGGGTGGAGGCTGAATTGCCCCACCTCTTTGCTAATATTCACTCAGCATAGGACTGTGACTTGCAAGAAAGTTTGCTTGCCGCTTGCTGAGTTTTAAAACTTTTTTAGAAGTTAATTTTAACTTCTTTGATGATAATGAAAAAGTTGAGTTTATAATTAAAAAGTTTTTTTCCCCTGAAAAAAAGTCAGTACTATTTATACTATTGCAGATGAAATAGTTCCGATATAGTTTACCCAAATAATAACATATTCACGTATTTTTCTTAAATCTTAAATTATTCAAAATTATTTATTGCTTTATTAAAATAATTACTTCAGAAACAAATTTCATCAACTAACCAATTTACCGATGTGTAACAGCAAACCATAATACAGTTTGGATATATTGTCATAATTGTACATCTTTTCTACTTTGTTCTTTACCAAACTTTGTTGCATAATTCTGATTAATCATTATCAGCTAGGAAAAAAATAGATAAACAACTTCTTGGGGATTTTTAAAGTGCATATTTAGTTATAGGATTTAAGAATTGTATTAGCCAATTTCCTATTTCTGGAACAAAATATTCAGCACTTATAAATTAAAGGTGAAAAGGCTTTATTTTTTTTTTTTTTTTGGTTAGCGCTTCCTGGTTAGTTAGTTCCAAGGCAGAAGTGGCACAGTACAAGGACCTGGTAGAAAAAAAATCTAGGACCCTGGGGTCAGGAGAACAGTAAAAGAGATAGGAAGCACTAGGGGGAAGAATACGCCCTTTCAGACCATGTCTCAGGTGGCTGCCTCTTCTGACCAGACCATGACTGCCAACAACACATTAGCCAAGAGCTCATCGGTGTTATTACTATACAAAGGAGTACAGACCAGCACTGTTCAATTGCTTTGTAGAAGTTCAATTCTGAGCACATAAATCCTGCAAAATAGTTTAGATCTAGATCATAATAGGAGTGAATTTTTAAATAATGCACATGGACTTTTCTGAAAGCTCATAAAATATGTGAACTTTGAGAACTTTAATTTGCTTTTTAAAGGCTATTCAAAATGTAGCCATTAGCGTCTCAAAATTCTATTTGTATTTTTGTAATCAGAAATTGACACTAAAAAACTTTGAGATAAATAAAATATTTAAGTATATGAAAAGCTCTGAAGCAAATTAGTTTTTCCCTAGATATTTCAGGAATAATCTAGAAACAATCGCATGTGAATTGCCACTGAAATGGTAATAGTCTAGAAAATATTAGTTCAAAGTTTTCTAACCGAGATAAATTATTACTCTGAAACTTCTCAGTAAATCCATGACATAAACTTGAGTTGAAAGTAAGAGGCTGCGCATGTGACTCAGCTGCATAAGCACCTGCCTGGCAAGGGCAAGGTCCTGAGTTTGATCCCCGGTACCACCAAAAACAAA
The DNA here is from genome assembly GCA_004027025.1 of Myocastor coypus. NCBI lineage: Eukaryota > Metazoa > Chordata > Mammalia > Rodentia > Myocastoridae > Myocastor > Myocastor coypus. Next base: position 28,673 of record PVJA010001956.1, on the reverse strand, counting down.
ACAAAACAAAACAAAAATTCAGTCTGTTATCAAGTTCCTCAAAAAAATTATAAAAGGATAGCATGTATGATATTTGGCTAGACCTTGGATATACCACTGTTTTATTAATGCAAATACTCAACATTCATCAGTGAGGAAACAGGCTTGTTCAAGTGCAGTTATAACATTCTGGAATCTTTCACTTTTGAACTTACCACTGCATCAGTAAGAAATATGTCTTGGTACTTCATTTTTGTTGCTGTTGAAACTGTGCTAGCGATCTATATTTGTTTTATTAAAGAAACAACATACCATATGTTTTAATTAAAATAATTTCAAAAGCAGATAGGAGATCTATATGAAAAGCACAGCTGTGCATCCATTTATAGTAAATATTAACATTAGCATAATATTTGGAGTGAATGCTATAACTGACACACATATATGTTGGTATTTTCTCATTCCCAGAGATATAGTTTTTCAATGTTTACTCAGCTCTGAATTAAATAGTAAAGAATTAAAGTTTGTCTGATTTGAAATTACACTTTTTTCATAATACCTTTCCATATTTTGATAATACCTATAGCTTCACTGAAACATTTTCTTTTGCCTATATCTAAAATTGTTAATTTAAATCTAAAGATATTCTTATGGCAAAACATGCCCATATTCGTTCAAATACATGGTCATTTTTAGACCCTCTATATTCACCCCAACTATTATCAATCGACAAAGTTTTCATGTGTTAAATGCATGACACTGTGTCCATAAATTTAAATGCAAGAGTAAATGAAAGTCATTGTTCTCTGGTTGAAAATAAGGAGCTTGGAACTGTAAACTAAAATTAGGTTTGGTGATCCTTTAGAGATGGTTTACTTTGTTTATGTCTCAAGCAAAATATATTTGAATATATTTGCTAGAAATAATAAGAAATTTGAGTTTTTGTTGCCTATTCTTTGGTGTTTTGCAATGTATTCAAACCACAGTAAAGCACAATTGTATAACTTCAGTGTAAATATTTAAATTGAAATGTTCAGGCAATAGTACCCTTCATCAGCCTGCTTATTTTGTTGCAGAATAAATTTACCCAAGATCTCTTGAATAAATACTATCAAAATGCATTCTTTGCGTTAAAAAGTAATTACAATAAAATAGACATCTTAAAGTGTCACTACTATCTTCAGTTTTAAAAATTGCTACACTTACAGAGGGAAGAGAAAAGGAAAATAGGACAATATACAAAGAAAAGAAAAATCTTCTGATTTTCAGTTTGGCACAGACAAAGAGCTCTTGCAGTTGTTTGAGGATATTCAACCCATTCATTACTGCAAAATAAAATTGGTTCTCTGAAAAAAATGAATTGTACTCCAGGGTTTGACAATCCTATTTAACACAGTAAAAAACTGCTTATTAAATCCTCTTGGGTCTTCTTAATAAAACTGAGACAAATAAAGCGAAGTGTGAAATATTTCTTTCAGATGCTTAACGAAAGGAAAAAGGACACTTGCTGGTCGCATTCAGGATGGCCTCTTTCTTAGCACGGCTGTAAATGAGATAAAATTATCACTAAGTAGTAAATAATCCCCGGATTGCTGGGATGTAGGATTTGCCTATGAGGGAAATGTAGGGCATCCATGTTGGAGCTAGAAGTTGTAGATCAGTGGTGCATAAGTCTCTATCAAATATTAATTTGGGGTTTAACTCTAAAATGTTTATAGAAGTCAGTTCTACAATTTTGCAGTACATAAGCTAAAAAATGCCATCTATATTCTAGGTAACATGGGATATGAGGGGCCTAATTTAGCTTCTGAGAATTTCTCCAAAATATCTCCCAGTTAGCCAGGCATGGTGCTGCATTCCTATGATCCTTGCACTCTGGAGGCAGAGCCAGGAGGACTGGTGTGAGTTTGAATCCAGCCTGGATTTGAATTCTCATGGTGAGTTCAAAGAAAGCTCAGAAAACGTAATGATAAAACTATGTATCAAAAAAATCTCTGTTTGTAGATGACCTTGCTTGGAATGAGAGTTAAAAGGTTTTGGATAAATGCTAGGTAATAAAAATTTTAAAATCTCCAAAATAAATTACACAAATACTTCTAAAGATTTCAGGAATGGTCAAGGTGTAATAAAATTTTGTAATCTTATATTTTGTAATACAGAGGATATTATGACATGAATTACAAGCTAGGTCTGAGAACAGATAAGGACAATTGTGTGTGCTTTTTTAAATTATTAACCTTTGGAATCTGTTTACATTTGTGGAAAGCAGGATTAAGGAAAATGTGTCAATTAAAGATCTCTATATGCAAATGCTCAGTCTCACAGCGGAGGATGACTCACAGTGTGCCCAGAGAGACCTCGCAAACATCCTTTTCCTTATTTATTCACACGTGCTCATGTGCTCACATACATGTACTCACCCCCTTCATTTCTCTTTGTCTCTTTAACAGTGACAAAGATGACTTCAGGAAATCAAACTGCATAGAGGAGTAGCTGGCTCTGCAGAGCAAATCTGGGTCCAGTAAAAGGAGAAAAAACAAGACAGAACACTTTGGTGAAAGCAGGGCAGACTACAATGAAGAAGGTAAGGATAGCCTACAATCTTCTGGTAGTCTGTATTTGAACCTCACAAATATTCTATAAATATTCTATGCAAATAAATTCTATAAATATTTATCATATGCTTAAATATTTTAAAATATTGTGAAAATTAGACAGTTTTCATTTCCCAGCAGCCAGGTGAAAAATCTACTTTATGACTTTATGGTAAATATATATTTTAACTTATCATTTCATTGTACATGAAACAAGTTGGCCAGACTTTTCAAACATGTACTTCACTTAGTGCTATCAAGTTTCCTAAGGTTCTTAGTTTCTGGAAGAAAAGTAACATATATTTGACCAATTAATATCATATGTACCATAGTTCTAGATTGATTTCCAGCATGGTCTCTAAATTGTGGCTTATGAGTTTTAGATCCATACACTAGCTTTTAATCTGACAAGTTAGTCTTTACCAATAGTTGTTGTATGTTTAACTTTGGAAATGCTATTATTATTATTATTATTATTATTATTATTTTAACATTCATCTAGCTGTTCTTGGGGTTTAGGCATTGCATGTCTATGTTTGTGAATAACAAGCTTTTATTTTTCATGGTCAAAATCCTTACTTACATGAAGGCAAAATAACAAAACAAAGCAAGACAGCTCTGCTTGGTACAATACTGTCTTCAAGGAAGACACCACATAATTTAAGACAATTATTGTGTGCTGTCATTCTGCTGCAGATCTTTGCAATTGAAAACCAGTTTAACACTTCAAACCTCTAATCATATATCTAAAATCCTGAAATGGACTATCTATTATAATGTCTTACTCAGCTATTCATTCACTTTTGTATGTCAAAGTCTGCTGAAATAACAACTAAAAGAACAGATTATTTATTTGTTTGTTTGTTTGTTTGTTTATTTTTATTATGGCTGGCTCAGCCTGTCCTGCAGGTGGGACTGGGTGGAACTGGTGTAGCATGTGGTGCTGTGGATTGAACTGTGGTCCCTGCGGTTGCCTAAGCTTGCTCAAGCAGGTGCTTTAGATCGCTGGGCCATTTTGCCAGGCCCAGATTATATTTTTAAGTACATGCTGCAATTCCATTTAAGGATGCAATGAAAATGAATATAGATTGCTCACCTGGAAAATTCCACACTGCAGTTCCAATTTTCACTAGCAACTAAACTAAGTTACATTTTCCTGAATTTTGTTAATAATTTCCTAAATTATTTATTTAACCTGTCTGTAAATAAATTGAGAATTTCTTTGGTTGAATATTCTGTGTGAGTATTAAAATTATTTGGGGCTGGGGCTGGGGAGATAGCTCCGAGGCACAAGTGCCTGCTGGGCAAGTGCAAGGTCGTGAGTTTGAACCCCAGTCCCCCCAAAAAAAAAAAATTATTTGGGGCTGGGCAGATAGCTTAGCAAATTAAAGCAGCTGCTTAGCATATGCAGGGAATTTGATCCCCAACATGCCATGCCAGCCTCACCCCCAGGGCACATAGAGAAAGCAATTGAGTCTGGGCATGGTGCAGCACACCTGTAATCCCAGTGCTTGGGAAGCTGAAAACAGGAGAACCACTATGAGTCCAACCTATGTAATGAGACCCTGAACCCCCATACAACCTCTCCTAAATGCAAAAACACATATGTATAAACATAAGTAAATAACTACCAATCTGTTCTCCACTCATCTCAGGACCACATGCTGTGTGAGACTTCCTGCCACACACCTGCCCTCCCAATCTCCTGCAGACTCATCTCAGGAAGCGCTTTTGTGAGACTTCCTACTCCATGCCTACCAGCTAATCTCCTCCACACCCATCCCATGCCTGGCTTGTATGTGGGGTTCAATCTCATGGACTGCAGCAGTAATAAGCTAAAAACAGCAGCTGGGTCCAAGCTGTGAACGTCTGGATGAGTTTGAACTTGGTAGATCCGGACCTAGCAAGCTGAGACACTTTGCTGGACCCAGATCTATGGAAGTGTCTTCTCTTTTTTTCTCTTGATATACAGACAGGGCAACAGGTAACTGGGTGAACTAGCCAGCCTGGAAGACCCCAGGTACATCAAGGGGAGGTAATCAGACAGAAGTTCAGTGAAGTAAATTAAATACAAACTCCTAATTTAATATCTGCTTAGCTACACAGACATAAGGTTTGCTCTTACTGTGCAAAAGGCAAGCTTGTTAGTTACAATATTTTGTCAACTGTTAAATAGCACTACCTATTATTAGTGTTCCTAAATGTAGTTCTGTAAATAAAAATAACTATAACTGACTTGATCATATAATTGATTTTGGGTAACAATTATGCTAAAGATGTAATTACACCAGCTCTACAACAAAGGTCAGAGGACAGAGCTATACAAAACGACAAAGAGAAGGAGAAAGGGAAATTCAGGGTGTAAGCCCACCTAAAAGAAATGCAGGAGACATTAGCATAGAGGAATATGGGAATCACAGAGCTGAAATCTCTGAATCAATAGCATCTGAAGTAAAGAAGCCTGCAGATAGGTAGAGAGGGAATCAGAACAGAAATAATCTCTAAAGTAAAAAATGAAATCTCTGAATTAATAGCATCTGAATTAAAGAGACAACTGCAGAACTGTACAGAGGAAATCATGTCAGAAATAATTTCTGAAACAAAAAGAGAGGATAGCCATAATAAAAGAATTAATAATTGCTTCTGAAGAAGGCACTGATAAAAAATTAGAGGATATTAGAAAAACTATGGATTGCTTGAATGAGCGATATACATAAAAAATAGATCAAATGAAGCAGACTCAAAGAGAAACACAGAAACTTATAACCTCAATCTCAAGCTGTCAAATGAAATTGCAGCTGAAAAAAAAGTGAAGATATAGTTTCAGATCTTGAAGACACTGTTGAAGTTAGTGAAAAGATAAGAAAAGGTCTCTTTAAAACAACTAGCATGCAGGAAAAAATAATTCAACATCTAAAAGACGATGCAAAGATGAATAATGTGCTATTAATAGACATCAATGTCTGTAATCGCAGCACTCGGGAGGCTGAGGCAGGAGGATTGGTGCGAGTTCGAGACCAGCCTGGGCTAGAAAAGTGAGCTCAAGGCTAGCCTTAACTGCATAGCGAGACCCTGTCTCAAAAAGACCAAAAAAAAAAAAAAAATAGACATCAATGAGAAAGGAATTAATATAAATGATGTAAAAAGAATATGGGCAGCAGTAATAGCAGAAAACCTTCCAAACAGGGAAACAACTGAGCATTCTAGTGACTGAAGCATATAGAGCTCCAAATAACATCAATTCAAATAAAAACACACCCAGACATATCATAGTCAAGATCCCAGAAATCCAGCATAAGAATAACATACTAAAAGCTGCTAGAAAAAATAAACAAATGACATTTAAAGGAAAACCCATCAGAATAAGGGCAGATTTATGTTCAGAAACCATGAGGTCAAGAAGAGTATAGAGCAGAGTACTTCAAGTTCTTCATGAAAACTAATTCCATCCCAGACTGCTATATCCTGCAAAACTCTCAAGTTTGATGGAGAAGTAAAACGCTTCCATGACAAAGAACAACTGAAGAATTTCATGATGACAAAGCCAATCCTACACAGACTACTAAAATATACACTGGACAGCTGCCAAAATGACTGTAATTCTATCAACAGAAATGGAAAGAATCTACCCAATAGGGCAAACAATTAAACACAGTAGATAAAGGGAAACTAATAGCAAGTAAATAACATGGAAAACATAAGTCAATACATCTCAACTAAAAACATCAATGTAAATGGTCTCAATTCACCAGTTAAAAGAAATAGACTGGCACAGTGGATTTGGAAGCAAAACCCAACAATATGATGTATACAAGAAACACATTTGCCTCATAAAGAAATTCATAGGCTGAAAGTCAAAGGATAGAAAACAATACTACATGCCCCAGCAACTCAGAAAAAATGCAGAGTAGCAATCTTATTCTCAGATAGTCACAACTTCAAACCAAGAATTATCAAATGAGATAAAGAAGGAACTACATACTGGTTAGAGGAAAAATTCAAGAAGAGATAACACTCATAAATATGTATGTGCCTAACACGGGAGCACCCAGCTTTATAAAACAGATATTAATGGACATGTAAATTCTAATATCCCATACCATAATCCTAACAGGATATCTTAAACACTCCCACCTTCCAAAAAAGACAGAAAAAACAGACAAAAAAATTATCAAAGAGGTAACAGAACTGAACTAGTACTTGGAACAAATGCATTTACTGGAAATATCCAGAATGTTATACCCAGCCAATTCTGAATACACTTTTTGTTTAGTTGCAAAAACTTAACATCGGCTATATTATGTACTTTCATCATCAAATCTGCTTAGATGAATAGATATAAGTATGTAAGACTGGCCAAATAATTAAACATTAACACTTTGAATAAACCTTTGTTTTTTTGTTTTTTTGTTTTTTTTTTTTAACTCTTCCAAATGCATTTTGTATTTAAGTCGCTATTCTAAAAAAAAAATAAATAAATAAATAAAAAATTATAGGGGCTGAGGATGCAGAAAACACAAGATCCTGAGTTTGATTCCTAGTACATCCCAAAATTTATTTATTTATTTATTTATTTATTTATTTATTTATTTATTCTTCTTTTGAGTTCTTACACTAGGGAGACTACATAAAATTTACAAATGAAGGTCTGGTTTGCTTCACTAAGAGTATTTGTTCAAGATACGTCCACTTATATATGAAATCTTCTAGTTTATCACTCTTTACAGCTGAGTAATATTCCACTGTATAAAAATACTACATATTTTTCAACAATTCTTCAGATGATGGGCATTTTGGTTGTTTCAAAGATTTGTCTATCACAAGCTGTGCTGCTATGAACATAGGGGCACAGATATCATTATGATATGATGTATTCAGTTCTTCTGGGAAAATTTCCAGTAGGTAGATAGCTAGATTGAATGGGTTGTGCAGTTCTAGATTTTTGAGGAATCTCTACATTGCTTTCCATAAAGATTGCACCAGTCAGCATTCCCACTATCAATGGAGAAATATTCATTTTTCCCACAGCCTCTCCAACATTTGTTGTTGGTTGATTTCTTTGATAGCCATTCTTTCTAGGGTGAGATGGTATCTAAGTGTTGTTTTGATTTTCATTCCACGATGGCTAGTGATGTGGAGTATTTCTTCATATATTTGTAGGCTTGTTGAATTTATTTCTCTAAGAAGTATGTGTTCATCTCAGATGCCCATTTTTGGATTGGGTCTCTTTTAATTTTAGGATCCTAATGTTTTTTAGTTCTTTATAAACTCTAGATAGAAGACCTTTGTCTGAGTATTTATTAGTTAAAATATTTTTTAAATTTGTGAGTTGTCTTTTCACTCTGTTGGTAATTTCTTTTGATGTGAATAAAACCTCTTCGCCAGAGAAGGTCCCAGTTGATGATTCTTTCCAGTGTTAAACGTGCGTTTTGATTTTTGTCCATGAACTCATTGCCTACCCCTGTGTCTTCAGGATTTTCTCTGACTTGCTCCTTTAGGAGATTTAGTGTTTCTCTTTTAATATTTAGATCTTTAATCCATTTTGACTTTAGTTTAGTGCATAGTGATAGACCTGGGTCGAGACTGACCTCCTATTTTTAAAGTAATTTATCAATGAAGTTTTGATTATGGAAAAAAGGAACTATGTTATACAATAGTAATATTATTAAGCTTCTCTTCTGGATGGTTAACAACTTAAGTGTGCAGACCTAAAATTAGAGAAAAAGAAGGCCTACAGGGATAGTCAATATTTTGGCCCTAGCCTGTCAAGATCAGTGAATACTCAGGTCATAAGAGACGCTGTACTGTAACATCCTGTAGCTCAGCATTGTCCCAAATTTTCTGATGAAGGAGATTATGGGGATACAGAGGAAAGGGATCAATGTGGTAGAGTGTGTATAAAGAGAATCACCTGGAGAGAAATCATTGTCTCAGGCTTTCACAGAGAGAAAGTTGGTCAAGCCATGGCCAAGACTCATCCAGATGGCTGACACACAAAAAAATATCTGCAAACCATTGTGCATAGTTTCAGGGTAAATTCCGATGGAATTTGACCGACCTTTTCAGATAGTAAAGTTACATTTTTTTATTGTATACATCTTCCTTTACTTTGGTCTTAACCATCCAGCAGAAAACTCTAACTAGAAGGTATAAAAAGTAAAGCCATATTAATGTGCTGAGCTGTAAAAGGCTCAAAACAATTTCTGATGTTGGCAGTTCTCCTGATAACCGACTAGTATTATGGATTACTGGACTATTTTGCATCGTTTTGCTGAATTCTCACATTTACAATTTTTAAATATCAATGGTACAACCATCTCTGACAAAACAAAACAAAAAGGGAGACATCAATGAAGGACCATTTTTTAGTGAAAAAAACAGGATAAATATATAGGTACTTTCTCTTCGTTCAGTGAGAAGAAAGATTGGTACTAATATTGTTTAGGCAAGATATCCTGTCTGTATCTTGTGCTCTGAATAACTACTATGAAGATAACAATATGCAATGCAGTAATTATTGCCACTGTCCTACTAACATGTTTTGAAACTGTCTCACTGTTACTTCATCCTCATTAAAATTCATTAAAAAATAAAAATCATAGAATTTAATTGTTATCATTTGTATCTAGGTGTTCCTCCAAAGCCTCATGCAGTGATGTAGAGTAGACTTCTACTTTGTGACTAATTCATGATCCAATACTGCAGCTATACCTGTCAGTACTGCTGGTGTTATGGGTCTGAGCGATATACTGGTCCTTGAGCAAGTGATTTGCATGCAGTGTAAGGAGGGCAGAGAGTCCTGCTTGCCACCACAGCCCCAGCAGCTACTGTTCCTCCCTTTGCTCTTTACTCTTTTTCCTTGCCACCAACTGCTACCTTCTTCCATGTACATCTCTGCCTTGAGACCAGCTGAGAATAGTCTGAGACCTACACCATCAGTAAGCTAAACGAACCTTTCCTTTCTTAGTCTTGGCTATTGGCTATTTTGTCTCAAAATAATTGAGAGAAAAAGAGACCACTGTGTTTATATGAAAGTGATTATGTAGAATGAAAGAAAATGAAGGACATGCTTGGGTTGAGTATATACCATAGAGGTGGTAGAGTCTACTTAAAGATCCTCGGAATATTTTCTATTTTTACCTAATTGATGCATTTTTGTAAAGAATGAGTGGTCGTGTCCCTCCAAATTTTGTGTTCAGTATTAACCCCCACATAATAGTGATTCAGTTACCTTTGGAACTTACTTGTTTAGATGAGGTCGTGGGTCAGGAGGTCTAATAAACGAATTAGTGGTCTTATGTGAAGAGGAAAGAAAATTCCAATGTTTTCTCTTCTGACTTGTAAAATCAGAGTACAATTGTAATATCAGTAAGCCTGGAAGTGAATCCTCACCAGATGCTTAATCAGCCAGCCACTTGACCTTGTACTTCAAAACCTCCTGAACTGTAAGAAATGAATATTTATTGTTTAAACATTCAGTCTATGATTTCTGTTATAGTAGCCTAAAGTAATAACTACAATTATTCTTTTCAGGAATTTGGGGATTTTTCCATGGCTATAAACTAAGTATATAAAGAATCCCTATGTTTTTCCTTGTGACACTTCCAATTAATCAATGAGTAATACAGCTTTCTTAATAGCTGTTATAATATTTTAAACACTACATATGTATATATTTCTGAGTGTTATATATTCAGACTAAAAATCATGCCAACAGGAAGTTTCTCTCAAAATAAATTGTAGTCTAGAGATTATAACTATTATTTTTATAGACATAAGAACAGAGTGAAATGAAAAGTCAGGTAAATATAGATGGACTCAAAACAAATATGTGCATTTTTGGGTGAAAACGCAATTGAGGTTACATTTGAGCTCTGAAGAGAAGGGGCTGAGAAATGAGCCAACATTGCTCTAAATGACCAAAAACTCAAAGTTTTCACTCTAAAATCAGGAACAAGAGAAGGACTCACATTATCATCATCATTCTTATTCAATATAGTATAGATGGAAAGTGAGAGTAAAGTAGATGTTATAAACATGTTCATCCAATAATTACGTGTAAGCAGTGAAAGCATGTGGCTACATGTTTGTTAATGTATGATGGCCTTGAGAGGCCCCTTATTGTGCAATGTTGCATCATCATTGATATACAGTTATAATATTGGTTGCTATACTAATAGTGAGATGGGTTGTGGAACTGAAATGGAATCATATTGCTAAACCCAAGGTAAGTTAATGGGCTAACAGGGCTCTTGTGAGTGGGCACGGGATTGGATTAAGTATGTGATAAGGATGTCTTTGATGGGTCATTAAGTATTCTAAAGGTAGAGGGTAAAATCATAGGTTTGAATTTATGTGACAACAAATTCAAAGACTGTAAGTAATAATAGAATAATAAATGTTTTAAGGCAGCTGGTGGATCAATGGAGAATAGTACTGAAGTTATCCTGCAAATAATGTGTGTAGGTGAATGACCTGCAATCATTTGCTGCTAGGACTTTGTGTTGAATAAATAAACTGTTTCAAAAATAACAAGTATTAGAATAAAAAGAATGGGTGTGCCAATTAGACAGGAAAAAGAAATAAAATATAAAGACAGGAAAAGAAGCAGTAAAATTATCATTATTTTCCAAAGAAATTATATTCTATGGAGAAGACTCCAGAAATCCATCAAAAGACTTCTGGAATTAATAAACAATTTTTTGTGGCTGTATACAAAGTTAATACTCACATAATATTCTTGTACAAAAACAACAAACTCAGGGCTGGAAGTATAGCTTAGCAGACTAAGCACTTGCTTAGATAAGTGCAGGGGCCAAGGTTTGATACTGTCATCACATGTTGTGCCAGCCCCACCTCGAGGTGCGCTGAGCCAGCAATGATGTCTGGGAGTGGTGGCACACACTAGTAATCCCAGCACTAGGGACACAGAAATCACAAGGATCAATGTGAGTGTGAGCTGCATAGTGAGATCCTATAAACACACACACACACACACACACACACACACGCACGCACGCACGCACGCATGCACACACACCAACAAAACAACAAATTTACAGAGAAAATTTAAGGAATCAACCCCCTTGACAAGAGTATAAAAATAAGCCAATCTAAAAAAGGAAGTTAAAGATCACTACACTGAAAAGTACAGTACTTTGGAAAAGGAAATCAAAGAAGATATCAGAAAATGGAAATATTCCTTGCTCTTGGATAGCAAGAATCAACAGTAAAAATGATCATACATTCAGAATTACTACACATAGTAAATACAATCTAAATCAAAATGCCATTATCATACCTCATAGGACTAGAGAAAACATGTACAAGACTCAGTTGGCGCATGAAGAGACCTAAAGTATCAAGAGCAATTCTAGGCAACAAATGCAAGGTATGTTTATGGCAATACAATCCTTGACTTGAAATTATATGACAGACCTAAGGTAACAGAACATAGTATTAGCCAAAATGACCTGAGGGTCAGTGGAACAGTTTATAAAAAGATAGAGAGATAACTCCAAATACACTCAGCTACCCATTCTTTGATAAGGAGGCCAAACTACATACATAATGATCACTATGCATTAAACTAAAATCTAAAGGGATCAAAGATGTAAACATTAAAATAGAAGCACCAAATCTGCTGGAAGAAATAGGTAGAATTCTTAAAGACATAGATGTAGGCAGAGACTTCAAAAACAAAACCCTGATGGCATGGGAAATACTAGAGAGAATCAGCAAGTAGAATAGCATCTTATTAGACACATTTGATAGCAAAAGAAATCAACAAAGTGAAAAGACATGACATATTGTGAGAAAAACAAGTTAGCCAGTTGTCCTCAAATGAAATACTAATATCTAGAAAACATAAAGAATTGAAAAGAAACTCATCAAGTTTCCGAAGAGAAATGGGTACATTTCTCTTATGAAGAAACAGATGACAAATGAATACATGGAAAAGTGTTTAACCTCACTGATTATTCAGGAGAGGCAAAATAAAACAACACTGAGATTACAGCTCTTTTCAGAAATGGTTATATTAAGGTTATATTAACAAGAAACGGTTATATTAAGAAGTCAGCCAATAACAAGTGCTGGTGGAGATATAGAAGAAAACACATACTTTTCTACTCTTCGTGAGAATGTGCACCATTTCAGGAATTTTGTAAATCAACATGGATATTCCCCAGGAAATTAGGACTAGAAATTCCATTGTTGCAGATTTTCGCCTCATGATTATCTTCCCAATAGGATTAAAAGCATCATAACACAATAATACATACACTCTTATGTTTATGGCAATACAGTTTATAACTAAATCTTGCCAACAAACCAAATGGGCATCAATTGATAAGTGGATAAAAATAATGTGGTTTCTTTGGACAATGTAGTACTACTCAGCCATAAATGGGGATAGAATTGAGACTTTTATAGTTAAATGAGTGGATCTTGACTTCATAAACTTTAAGTGACATAAATCAGGCACACATGTATAAATACTGCATTGCCTCTCTAATGTGAGAAAATAAATGTATAATGGAGAATCAACATGTAGAATTAATATCATAAAATATGAAGAAATTGTTTAAAGGGAAAGGAGAACCAGGGAGACAGGAGGGAGAAACAGGAAGACAATAGACAAAGGCAGGAGGATAAAATGGAAGCAATGCTTTGTAAATAAGAGGCAATAATGCATTGAAGGGAGGGAAGTGCAATGAGAGAAAAAGAGAAATCGAGATATATCGTATGTGAGCTTGAGGGATAGCTCAGCAGTCTAAGCATCTGCCTGGCAAGCACAAGGACCTAGGTTCGATCCCCAGTACCACATGCTGTGCTGGCCCTGGAGCTGCACGTACACTGCGCTGGCCACTGAAACTGGGAGTGGTGGATCATGACTGTTATCCCAGCGTTGGATAGGTTGAGAGAGCAAGATCACTGTGAGTCTGAGCTGCATGGTGAGATGCTGTACCAAATAAATTAAAATAAGTAAAAAGATTTTCTTAAAATGATAAATCATATGTAGGTACAAAGTCCTTAGGATAAATGAGATCATTATGCACATCTGAATGTTACCAAGAAATTTCATAATAGAAAAATAAATAACTCTCTTCTTCAGTACTATGTTAAGGTAAATAGCATGGAGAGTGTTGTAAATACTTTAAATATGAAAAGTTGTTTCAACATGAAAAAATTCTTTAAACATGAAAACGTGATTGAAGCAATAATTGAATAAACTATAACAGCCCTGGAGTTAAAGGTGGTGAATTACTAAAATGTTAATATTGATTAAAGTTTATAACTTACATCAATCTCAAGAAGTGCTGAAGTAGGCACTATAGTCACTAGACACATATTTTTAATAAAATAAAACAAAGTAAACATTTTACATCTAAAATTTTATGTAGAGACTAGTTTCTAGTTACAAAGAGTATTTACATTACAGATTTCTAATGCATATTTATGTCAGTAAGTTTGCATGCATATCTGAAGGCACATGTGAGAAGTGTTGTCTATAAATCAATGCATGCGTTTAGCCACAGGTGGTAGGATTAAGATTTTTAGAAAAATATTTTATTGGAGTTTCCTTTCTGGCCAAATACATATTTTAAATCATTCTGCTGTTGTTCTTGTTGTTTTTAATCTTGCTTCAATGTAAATCTGGCTAAAAGCCCCCAATATCAGTCATGCCACTGTTTCAACATTTGATTGCTTTGAAATTTCTTTTACCAGATGAATCAGGCTACTGTGCTTAATCTCAGTCTCACACAAAGTCTCTGAACAAGAGTAAAATAGAGACAAACTTTCCCCAAAGCCACAACACTCATTATCTGGATTTTAACAACCAATACAGTAATTCCCACATGAAACCTCCCCAGCCTGGTTTTCACAGGTAGGATTTCTATCAGCCTTCTGGTCTTCTGAGCTCTGACCTGAACATGCCATACACAACAGCTGGAGGAAATGTTCCACTTCTCTTGCAGGGGACACCTCCAAACCTTTCCTATTTCTTCCCATAAACCATTCCCAAAAGATCATCCACTACATGGTTAGGTGGTCACAGCAATGACTCACTCTACTGGTACCAAATTCTGTCTCAGTTACTTTTCTTTCTTCACTGGGACAAATACACAACACCCAAAATGAAGGAAAGAGAGAGTTGTTTAGCTCACAGTTAGTGGAAGTTTCAGTCCATGCTCTGCTAGCTCCAAGGCAGAGTAGCACATGGAAGAGTGCAGCAGCAATTTTTGGCAGTGACAAAGTGCAAAGAGCACAGGGAAAGACAGCAGATTGGCAGTTAACTAGCATCTCTCTCCCTCCTTAAACTGTAATGCAGATTACCCACTCCAGGACTAGGCTGTAGCACTCACATCCACAATAAGCAATTACAAACTCCAGAAACCACCTCATGACTGCATGAGGCTTTAGGGGAGAAACTAGACATAACACACAACAGGTTGCATAGGATTTTATAAACCTTTGAACATATATTAGCCAACTATTCAATTTCAAAAGTATTATAATACACTTGAAATAATTTCAGCATCTTTTGATTTAAATATTATGAAACATGAGCATTGAAGGGTTAAATACTGATTTAAGCAAAGATCCTAATATTAAAATATTAATTTGCCACTGCACTAACTTTAGCGAATATAAACAATGGATAAAGTTGAATCCTCTATAATCATACTTAAGCCTTTCTTTCCCAAAGTAGCATCTTGTAAGTTATAAAACAAACTCAATAATTGTTTACAATGAGATTTTGAGACTAACAGATCTTGGAGCATAGGACAATTAAACTTTCATGAGTCGAATCAAAAATGTTCTCATAGGTTAATTCAAGCTGTCTGCAGTATTAGAATTATAATTTTAATTTTCTTAAATTTGAATCAACATTTTATGTTATCTAGGTTTCTAATTACTCATGACTCTTTTGTTGTGATGTAAATTTCTCTGATTCATCACGATTTTACATGCCATTTATTTATTCAACAAATATTTATGTAGACATTTCTTGTATTTCAACATATATTATCCTTAATTTACATTAATTTAGTCAACTTTCTTTGTAAACTGTAATAATGAACTCATGGGCTATACCCTATTTAATTATATGTAAGGGAAAATAATAGTTGTCACAGTATATATAAAATAATTTTAGTAACTTTAGATTTAAATATTGTGAAGCATAACCATTAAAGTACTAGACTCTGACTCTGGAAAGTAACATAATTTAAATAATCTATTCTCTATCACATAGTTAATAAGTTGTAGAGGAGAGATAGATTTATTTATTTATTTATTTATTTATTTATTTATTTATTTTTAAGGCCGGCTCAGCCTGCCCTGGGGGGTGTGGGAGCTGGCGCAGCATGTGGTGCTGGGGATTGAACCACGGTCCCTGTAGCCTCCTAAGCATTTCTAAGCAGGCGCTTTAGACCATTGAGCCATCCCACTAGCCCCAGCAGAGGAGAGATTTAAACTCAGGTTTGGGCCCAAAGCTTGTGTTCTTAATCCTTTCACCTACTTACCCACTTGAATTTTCATGTTATCTTTGTTTATTTTCTCTGCTGATACTGACATCAGTGGGCAAAACAGATTATTCTAATGAGATTATTGGAAAATGTTGCTTGGAGAAAATATAGACAATGAATGCCTAGGCATGTGAGGATTCAATTTCTTTTTAGCATTAGTTAGACTTTAGATTTCTTATATTTACAAAATAAAACAAAGAAACAAAAAGAAGTAGAAGAAATGGAGAAGCCTGTGTAATAACTAGGTGTAGAATTTTAGGCTGAAGGAAGGTGCAGTCAAAGTGAAAATGCTGAATTTGGCACAGAACTTAAGATCAGAGAAATTAGTTGTACCAAAAGAGTAGTAGCAAGGTTCAATGGTGGAGACATTAGACAAAGATACACATGTAATGGAACAGTAGGTAGACTATGTAGCACCTTGTGGGCTTGTATTACCGGTTATATGTAAAAGTAAGAAAGTGTTCTAACTGGAGGTATGGCATGATCTCAGGGTTGCTTTAAAAGAAAACAGTACTGGGAGAGAAAAGGCTATGTAGTATGAGACTCGAAGGGAAAAGAACAATCAGGAAGATGATATTATTACATAAGGAAGAGGTGCTAGTGATATTGTTCTTAAAAATACTGTGTGCGGTAGGATGCACTGATGTCTAGAACTTACTAAATCCCATGAAAACTCTTTTATCTTGATGTTTGCATATCAAAGGAACAGAAAGAATTTATCATATTCAGTTTTATAAAATAATCACTCTAAGAGAGAAAAGGATGTAGAAAAAGAAAAGACCTGCTTAAAACTTACTTCATGCTGCAGAAACTGTCAATATCTTCGTGAGTTACTTTCCTCTTTCATGGTAGCCATGAAGTTTAATATTTTGTTGTTTAAACCAAAATGCCTATCATCTAATGAATGGTTGAAAAAGATGTGATATTTTCATACAATGGAATATTACTCAGCTATAAAGAATGATAAACTAGAAAACTTCACATATAAGTGGATGTATCTTGAACATACTCACAAGTATGCAAATATCTTATGTAAATATTATATGTAAATATCATACGTAAATATGTAAATATCATACAGTCTCCCCAGTGTAAGAATTTAAAAAAAGAAATAAAAATGGAAAGACATAACACAGCTGAATGGAAATCAAAGACTCAAGTGTTGTACAATGAAGTGATGGCAAGCAGAAAAGATAGGAAACATGCAGGAGCAAAATCATGCACTTCCATGGACAGGTTGCCTATGAACCACCAAAATAGTTTTCACACTGAGCATAAAAATAAAATTATGCTTGGAATGCCTGTCATTCTTGTGTTTTAGATTTGTGCTACTCCTAATATAACTTCAGTTACTGCTATACTCTCTTTCTCAAATGAATGATTGATTTATAAGATTAAAAAGATTTGATGATAAAAATATGTGATGTAACAATTGTTAATTTTCTATTCTTATTTTAATAATATGTATCATATGTATTGTTTTATATTAAAGAAATAAAAAATAAATTCAATACATGAAAAATATTTTGTTGTTTTTTTTCTGAATATGCATAATTACTTGAAATGGTAAATTCTTTGTTATATAATACGATTTTTAATACTTTCCTGGAATTCTAGAAACTCATGTAGGAGTACAGTGTTCTGCTGAGGATCTGGGTACAAAAGAATGAAAAGAATAAGGAGACAGATGCTTTTGCTTTCTCCACTTAACCCCCAAAATTTTGCTCTGCTTCCCTTTTCAGATGTCAAACCTCTTCTAAGAGCTATTTACTATAGATGAAATCATCTAAGCCATAGTGAAAGCAGACTGGATGTAAAGAGAAATCAGAACCCATCCCCTTATAGGAATCTACTATCTGCCCTTTAAACTGCTCTGTTCTCTCAAAATGGACCTGTCACATATCTACAGAAGGACTCCACCAAGTCTTCATGACTGAATTTATCACCTAGTTTTTGCCCCTGATGCATCTCTAAGGTGTCTACAATGTTCTTAGTGATAGGACTTAAAAAATGTAATCTCTAGTACCAGACTGATATGAATATGAATCGCAGGAAGTTACTGCAAAAATTGAGGAAGACATTTGAAAACTGTCCTTACCTGATATTTATATCTACATAGAGGTAAATGCTTACACAGACTGCTAGATTGTCTAGATTTCAAAGAATAAATATCATGTACATTAAAATTATTATTTAAAACATATATCATAGTTGTACAAAATGTCATGTATATTCATAATTAAAAGTGAAGTCATTCTGAATTTGTTAGTTGATTTCAAAATCAGAAACATTTCTAATGCTATAACAGGTATGAATTTTTGATACTTTTATCAAAATTACTAATTTTTATTGTCTAAATATTAAGCCTGTCTAACATTTTTCAGGTCTTCACACATAAATCTATGCAAAGTGTAAAACTAGAAAGTTCAATGCTTCACAAGCAGGAAAGCATTGATACTCTCAATATTTCTTTATGTAATGCAGACAACTAACTACTCATAAGATACAAAACTCAAAAATATGTTAAACTACTATATTTTCATGTTTTGTAGAGTTGGATTTCAATAAAACATGAAATACATAGTACTTAAAATTGCACAGAAAATCCAGATGTTTCTAAATTGAATAATGTTTATGAAAATCAAGTATTTCATGACTAAAAAAGTCTGTAGTCTATAATATCAAATTATTCCTGTGTTTACTGAAAATTTTAATAGGAAAAAAGAAATCAAGGTCAACCTGAATGACATATATCAGGTATGGCAGTCATTGTAGCAATGTTGGGCAATATAAATATATTCATGTTTTTAAAGCCTTTGTGACTGATTCACAGGTTAGAGAAATGAAAGTATTTACTTATATACACCACTTGCACACTAGGTATTTTCATGGACCAATGCACGTTTTTTCAATAACCACAGTAGTAACTGGTTAGTAACTGGTGGATATTTCCAGTGCTACACTTAAAATATAATGTAAGAGGTATACATTGTCATAGAATATCAAGTGGATTTCAGGGATAAGTCAGTTGAATGGAATTGTAATATGCAATTCCTAATGAGTAGCATAATATTTTTAAGGGAACAGTTAGACAAGGGAATTAAATTGTATCTTGGATCCTTCTGTTAATTTATTATCTTTTGTATATTTGGTGGATTTTTAACAGTATCATTCAAATTGTCTACTTGTCCACAACTAAAATTATGCCAGAATTCATAATTTAAGGTGAATTGCACTTCATTTGGAAGTAATTATCAAGTCATTCCTTTAACAGTTGTTGCACTTATATAACTGTTGTGGAACAACTTTGGATCACAAAGAGTTATTATTTCTTGCTAAGACATGTAGACTGTTATCCTTAAACATAGTACATACCTGTACACATGTACACACATATAAATCTTTGTGGTTAATAGAACATTGCCCCACATGTGTCTATTAGAAATTAAATTATTGCCTCTGAGCAGCACACATGTTCTTTAACACATTTGGAAACCAATGCAATACTCAAGAGCAATATATTATGAAAGACATATTTTGCAACAAAGATATTGATGTTAAATATCTTCCATATTTGTAATAAAGGTAATTTTCAGTGACCATATAAATGATCATCATGTTGCATAAGCATATAAAATGTTGTATATCATTCACCATGTTATCTCTTGTTGCCTGTGTTCTATCTTTTTAATGCTTCCACATACACTACTATTAATTTTTATAGTTTACAAACACTCTCCACTCCATTGGTTATATTTGGCAAACTCCTAAACTTGGTTTAACAATTATTAAAGAGCTAATCACTACTGGAGCAAAAAGTAACATATTACAATAGAAAGTCAAAGGAACACAGAAACAATGAATCTTATTTTACCAACTACATAAGAATTCATTCTCTCCTTCTGTATGTAACCAGAAAGATTAGTAAGTATGACTTTATAATAATAATTGAAACGTCCCGCTATCTTATTATTTTTACGTGGAAAATTCACTATGTCTTCCTTCACAAGATGTTGCCTTACATTATCGTGACTTTTTAAAATTCTTACCTTTCCATTCACATGAATTTCAGTTGGTGACCTTACATGATACTTAGTAAGTACTTGTGTACTTTAATACACAAAAAGACGTAGTAAACTAGTGCTTCCACAATTCTTGAGAGTGAATTCTGTATGAAGTAGTATTGTTCCTCCTTTACTTACTCATTTTGCAGTGAAGTAGAGGATTCTCACCTCTTGATCATGAATTCTGTAGCACATTCATATTAATCTTCTCATGGATTTTGTTATGCTTTTTAAATCTTCTTAAGCTCTCTAGCATGACCAAATTTTCACTGCACAATTTTTATCAGCATCTCAATATGTACAGTTTACTATCTGATAAATTTTACAGCTCTTGGCATTGAATTCAGAGGAATGTAAAATGTAGGGATGGCTGCGTGGATAGAAAAAAATGATTCTTTTAGAATTTGCTGAAAGATGACACTAATAAGACATTGGGATTCAGTTATTAAACTATGGCTGCAGATGACTATATAAAGTATGTTTCAAATTTGACTTTATATTATATCAGGTACAGTGACTACTCAATGAATTCCTATCTAAGAATACTTTTACATAACGCAACACAAAAGGTACATATCTTGAAGTGGAAAAAGACTAAACAATTTGTCATGTTTTTCATTAAGGATTTTTTTATTATTATACAGGGTATCACTACATATTTCAGACTCACAGTGATTCTTCTGTCTCAGTTTCCCCACTACACCTGGTTCTGAGGCTAGCTGGCATGGTGCACTCAGGGTTCTAGGACTGGCAAGGCATGCAGTATTGGAGGTTGAACTCAGAACCTTGTAATTGCCGGTCCGCTGCTTATGCCATCAAGGTATCACCCCAGCCACCACTAAGAAGAATTGACAAAGCAAACATCTGTGATCACAAAAGAAGGAGAAACATAAAAGATTTTGATAAAGATTTTTAACTTTAAGATGACTTTGGAAAAAGTGAAAAATCTTATTGAACATACTATTTTTTAAAAAAAGATAAAAGGAAAACAAAACAAAATCAATCAAACTTAATAACCTACTAATTTTTATGTCTCATTACGTATTACTCAAGTACATGAACTTGAAAAAATAAGAAGTAAAAACTATATTATCTAACATTCCAGCCTGAGATCACTCCATTGACATTAGTTCATACTGTGAAGTGTTTCGAGGGATTTAACTTGAGTGAAGTGTGTGCAGGCTGATTCCTTTAATCCATGCACATTACTGTTGTGTTCTTAAATTGCTTAATCTCATTTTGAAACATTTTGTGGAAGAAATTTTTAGCTTTCTTAGTCTCGTACTAATTCATTATCCTTCTAACACTGATTCTTTAAATAAGGAGCATAGGTTGTGTAATGTGAATGATATTCCTGAGAATGACCATCACATTGATAAAATGCTACTTTTAATTTCACACATTGCCAGTTTTAATGAGGAGGTAAAAATTTATTTATTTTTGAATGTTCTCTTTCACAGTGCTTTTTGACAACTCACTAAATATGCCTTCTCACCTCTCCTGTACTCTTCTTTCCTTTAGTAAGGGAGATTGAAGAACAAAAACAACAAAACCCAAACTGACACAGCCTATAAATTTATAAGTTTACACAATACTAGTCCTATGTTTACAGAAGTGCTCTAAGTTACCTAAATCTGACTATTTTATTTTGAACAGTATATGCTCTTTCTATAAGGGCATGATGCCATACAAACAGATGGGTAGGGAAATAGCTAGCTGTGAGATCATGTATATTTGTCAGGTTTGCTTATAGAGGATGATGTTCACTGTCAGAATGTTAATTGCTACTCATTCCAAGTTTCTCTCACTTTGGAATGACCATTTCTCTATCAAAGTTGAGTCTAATTTGATAACAAAAATTAATTGAGGTTCATGGTCAGATGTATAAAAACACAAACGGCTAAGTGAATAATTTTTTCTAGTGGGCTTATATTATAATAAATTATTAGATGATAATTCCACTAAATTTATTCATAAAAACAAACATTGAAGAGACAGAGAAATTATTTTCAATGAAAAAGTTTTTTTTTTTTTTTTTTTTTTGTCTTTTTGAGACAGGGTCTCGCTATGCAGTTGAGGCTGGTCCTGCGCTCACTTTTGTAGCCCAGGCTGGTCTCAAATTCGCACCAATCCTCCTGCCTCAGCCTCCCAAGTGCTGGGATTACAGGCGTGAGCCACCACGTCCGGCTTGAAAAAGTTTTAAGAAGATTGAGAAGTATTTTATCATTGCTTCTTCTCTGGTACAAGTACAGAACCTAAATTTTCTCAATATTTCTTTATTCTCTGAAATTTTTTCTCAGGCATTTCTTTTGTTAAAGGTATCTATTTAAGTAAATATAAAATGAATAATTTCCTTAGGTTTTGTTTTATAAATTTAGAACTAAATTTTGTAAGATGATCCAAGTCTCACAGAGATATTACTTTTTAAAAGATATCTGTTCTTCCTACTTTTCAAGGTAAAAACTATACCTTCATATAATGTGAATGTACTTGCTTCATATTAATCAACATGTAAAAAATCTTTAAGAATTTAAAAATGTTACCATTTGGTTAGAGTTAACAATTATGTTCACTTTATTGTAGCAAACAATGCTGAAAACTTTTATCCTTACCCATTGTGTTGGTAAGTGTTGATTTTAAACCTGACTGGACAAATAGTGTCTTGAGAGCTAACTGGGCTGTGAGGACATGGACCCCATTGATGGATCTTATTGAAGGGACTGTCTTGAGGTGTGGTCTGTTGCTGGATTCTGTTGTCATAATATTAGGGAGCTCATCTGGCCTCTGTCTCTTTACTCCCAGACTCCCCCACTGCAACACACACACACTGTCACTTCCCTTTACCCTTGAGCTGAAAAAATTTCCTCTGCCATGAAGTTTTCTTTTGTTTTTCTCTTTTGTGCTTCATTCCTTTAAAATGCACTTATTTTTATTGCATTTAATAAAAAAATAACAGTGTGACCTTTTCAAAACATGTTAGTAGTACACTTCTAGTGTTTGATGTAATGCATATTGTTGTCCTCCTAGTAAGTTTTACAGAGCACAGGAAGCAGACATGGTAATTTTTCCAATCACTATTGGTACAAAAAATTTCTTCTCTTTGAACTAAGAGAAAGTAGTTGTATGTATAGTCCCATATTCCATGACAGTAGTGGGTTATTGGTAGATCTGGCAATGTCGGAAGTTGTTGACATGAGCCTTTTAAAGATCAGCATACTAATCTAGATTTACATTTTATGCCTTCTGGTTAAACATTTCTGCTGGGTGGTTAAGGGCAAGTTAAAGCAAGACTTTTATAACAAAACATGGATCTTTGGTATCTTCCAAGGTTAGTCAAATCCCCTCAGGATTTACATAGAAATCATGTACAGTGCTTTGTAGCATTGTTGCCACTGTTCGCCATCTGGATGCGTCACAGCCATTGCTTGACCAGTTTACTCTCTGAAAGTGTTCTCTCTAGGTCAGTGGTTCTCAATCTTTCTAATGCTGTGACCCCGCAATACAGTTCCTCATGTTGCAGTGACCCCAAACCAAAAAATAAGTCTGGTGGCTACTTCAAAACTGTAATTTTGCTACAGTTATGATTTGGGATGTACATACCTGATATGCATTATGTATTCTCATTGCTACAAATCAAACATAATTTAAACATAATGATTAATCACAAAACAGTATTTAATTATAAGTTGAGAAATATTTATTACTAATTCCAATAAATAACATTTCACCATGGCATAGCATGGGTTTAACTTAGTATTTTCCGATGGCTTTAGGCGGCCCCTGTGTTTTAGTCGTTCGACCCCCACCAGGGTCATGATCCACAGCTTGAGAATCGCTGCTCTAGGTTATTCTCCTTCGGCATACTGTATATCTTTAATCCCTTTCCTCTGTGACCCCATAATTTACTTGAACAGAAAGTTTGGGAAACCACTGAGTAATAGGATGTTACAGTACAGGTTCTCTTATGTCCTCAGTCCTCACTGACCTTGAAGGGCTAGGGCCAAAATATTGACTATCCTTGTAGCCCTTCTATTTCCTCAATTTTTGGCCTATGAACTCATATTCTTAACCTTTCAGAAGAAAAGTTAATAATACTATTACTGTATAACATAGGTACTTGAGATTAACATCACTGTCTTTCTGAGTATCAAACATGTTAGACCTAACTTGGAACTGGTATTACCTATCAATTATTAATATTCTAATAAATCTGTATAGAATGTGATAAAAGCAGTTTCACATTTTTACACAGGACTTTAGAAGTCTAAGCATATACAAAATTATAGCCTGTCAATCCTTTGTTATTTTTCCTAGTCTCTTACTCTCATTTGATACAATTTTTGTTTTCTTGTAAACCAACAATTTAATTGAGAGTATAGCTGTAATTAACATTACATTAGAAGCAGCACACATTTAAAAGACCAGAATGACAGGCATTCCACGCATAGTTTTAGTGTTACACATTGCTATCCAGTGTGATAAACCTTTTGGAGGTGCTTAGGTCCATTATCTAAATCACGCCGTGCATGGCTTTTCTGCTACTATGTTTTCCTATGTTTTTTACTTGCAGTCATTTTGTTGTTTAACTTTCAATTTCTTGATTTCCATGGATCCCATGGGTGGCTGTGTTATACCTCTCCATTTTTATTTCTTCTTTTGGGTTCTTACACGAGGGAGATTATATAATATTTACACATGTGTGTCTGGTTTATTTCACTTATGAGAATATGTTCAAGATGCATCCATTTATATATGAAGTCTTCTAGTTTATCATTCTGCATAGCTGAATAATATTCCATTGTATAAAAATACCACACCTTTTTGTAACTATTCTTCAGATGATGGGCATTTTGTTTGTTTCCAAGATTTAGCTATTACAAATTGTGGTGCTATAAACATAGGTGTACAGATATCACCATGATATGATGTTTTTAGTTCTTCTGGGAAAATTCCTAGTAGGGAGATAGCTGTATTCTTCTACATAGAAGACCTTTGTCTGAATACTTATTAGTTAAAATCTTTTCAAAATTTGTGGGTCATCTTTTCACTCTGTTGGTAATTTCTTCTGAGGTGCAAAAACTTCTTAGCCAGAGGTGATCTCTGCCTAAGCAAGTGCTTTAGTCTGCTGAGCTATCAGGCTGGCCCATATCTGAGATTTTCACAAAGGCATTAGTGCATATCACATGAGGTAGAATTATGAGCTTGTTAATCTCCTTATTTGGAGATTAAGTATGCTTTGGAGATGTAATTAGGCTTCAAATGAACAAAAGTTAGGCCTATGAAAGCCAACTTCACTGTCGCCTTGACTGCATTAACAGGAATCTACAGAGGAGATTTCATTGTTGGAGTACTGAATTTATCCATGGTTTGCCCACTGATTATGGGTTAAAGGGGAGGAAATGTGTTATTAGAGAGTGGTATGTATTCATGGAAATATCTTTTGGTAAACAAGTACAAGTAAATACAGAAAAACTGTTGAATATACAATATATAGTAATAAGGCAGAATTCTCTGTTAGTACTTTCCTATAAACTATCTGAGAACAAGTAGAATTCGAAATTGAAAATATAGGACCATTAACCATGGTACTCCATCAAATTAAATATTCATGTATAAGTACAAGAAAATGCATATAAAACCAAATGAATGAAAGCATACAAATGTATAGAAAAATATTCCATGTTAATGGGTAGGATGGTTCAATAATCCCAAGATGTCAGTGAATTTTAATTATAAATTCAACTGGTAAACTCAATTCAATCATAGTCAATACACCTATAAGTTATTTTGTGGGTATCTTTGTTACGTTTCTCCTTGACAAAAATACTTTCCACCCACAAATTCAAGAAAGAAATATTTATTTTGTCTCAGAGTTTGTAGAGTTTTTAGTCCATAATCAACAGATTCCAAAGCAGGGCAGCAGGGCAGCAGGGAAGGAGAGAAACATGGCTGAGGAAAAGCAGTCTGTGGCAGGGCAGCAAAGCAACTGAACTTGTATCCTATCCAGGCTGCAAATTTTATTGGGTGGTGCTACTAACAGCCACTGTGGACCTTTGTATTATCCACATCCAGAACAACACCAATCTGTAGACTAATTCAGTGTCATTCTCTCTTGGTCTTAGTATTGCCTAAATCCTGCCATGTGGGAAGAATCAGACCTATTAGTACTTGAAGCTTTGGGGGAACATGCAGATACACAAGCCATTTACAGTGGGTTCCAAAAAAGCAATTCCCCAATTTATATGGTGTATCCAGAAACTAAAGCCCTGGAATATATAAAAAAATTTCAGATTAGAGCAAAGTTAGACACTACACAACAAGAAGACACCTTGTGTGAGAGAAAAAAATAAACTATACTTCAATAAAATTAAAACTTTATATTCTGCAAAAATTATAATCCACAGAAGAGGAGGACATGTCACGCAGTGACAAACAACTTTGAAGATGTATCTTATGAAAACCTACATGTGAGACATGCAAGTGACATTTAGAATCTATTAAAACAGAAAGCCACTTCACTTAAATAACTTGACTTCATCAAATTTTACACATACACACACTCAAAGACATATATTTGAAAAATGAAAACATATTCCACACCATGTAATTAAGAAAATGCAAATTAAAATAGCAGAATAAAAATACTTCACATTTGTTAGACTATTTCAAATTTGGAATAGTTTAAGATGATAAAATCAGTTTCTTCTTCTTCTTTTTTTTCTATATTAATGCAGTCTACACAGTCCCATTATGTAGCTTGGACTCATAATGTTTCAGTGTCCTGTTTGCAGCATCCCAAGCATTGCGATTTCAGGTGTGGGTCGCCACATCCAGTCCTCAGTTACTATCCCAGTGGGCCCCGTAGGTGGGGCTGACATGGCACACAAGGGATGGAACCCTGGCTGCTTCACTCTGCCTAAGCAGGCACTTTAATATACTGATCTATCAGGCCAGTCTCATCACCTTCTTCTTCTTCTTCTTCTTCTTCTTCTTCTTCTTCTTCTTCTTCTTCTTCTTCTTCTTCTTCTTCTTCTTCTTCTTCTTCTTCTTCTTCTTAAGAATTTTTTTATTTTACTTTATTTTTTTCTTGTTTCAGAACTTCTGTTTGTTTGTTTATTTATTGTTTTGGCCGGCTCAGCCTGCCCTGCCCTCAGGGGTGGTGCAGTATGTGGTGCCGGGGATGGAACCGCGGTCCCTGCAGCCTCCCAAGCTTTCCTAAGCAGGCGCTTTAGATCACTGAGCCATCCTGCTGGGCCCTTCATCACATTCTTAAAGCGTGAAAAACTGCAGAGTTTGTTAGTCACTGATGGAGGGAATGGTAGCTATACAGCCATTCTGTGAAATAGCTTGACCAGCCTTACAAAACTAAACATGTCATTGTCATATGATCAATCAGTTATATATATTTGCATTTACTCTAATCACTTAACTACTTACATTTACACAAGAAAACTATAAAAAAAATTTGGTAAATTTAGTCAACATATGAAAATATGTTTTCCAGTAGGTAAAATACAAAACAAAACAATGGTACAACCAGACAATACGCTGCTGTTCCAAGAGTAAGAAGAAATAAATTTTAAATTGTGAAAATAACTGGAAATAACTTAAAATTTGTATTACTAAATGAAAGAAAATCAAAATTATTTTACTGTTCCTGATATTGAATTTTATAATTATATTGTCCTTAATTTACTCTAAATAAAACTTCAAATTTGAGAGATTTTAAATTTTTGTTTTTTTTAATTTAATATTTTTATTGTTTAAATTTAACAATGGTTATATTACATATTTTCATCATCAGATCAGTTTAGATTAATACATATAGGTATATAATATTGATCAAACAATTAAGCATTAGCCCTTCTAAATCAACATTATTATTTTTTTCTTTTCCCCTTTCTTTATCCTTATAGCCCTTCTTTTTCTCCAATTTTTGGTCTGTTAACTTACATTCTTAACCCTCCAGCAGAAAAGCTTTGTGATACTATTACTCTATAACATAGGTACTTGAGCTTATCATCACTGGCTTTCTGACTATCAAATATCTTTGACTTAGCTTGGAAATGATATTCATACCATAGCGATATCTGTGCACCTATGTTTATAGCAGCCCAATTTGTAATAGCCAAATCTTGGAAACAACCAAAATGCCCATCATTTGAAGAATGGTTAAAAAAAATGTGGTATTTTTATACAGTGGAATACTACTCATCCATAAAGAATGATAAGTTTGAAAACTTCATATATAAATGGATATATATTGAACATATACTCATTAGTGAAATAAACCAGACCTATTTGTGTAAATATCGTATAGTCTCCCTAATATAAGAACTTTAAAGAAGAAAACAAGAACTTAAGGGCATAACACAGCTGAATGTGTTATGGATTAAACAACGAAGTGACTGGAAGCAGATAAAGCAGAAAACATATCAATAGCAAAACCATACACTTATGTACACAGGATGAATCAGATATTGGTCTCAAGAACCTTCAAA